>CAMOHE010050677.1:0-76329 GCA_946598075.1 Artocarpus hirsutus | reverse complement strand
TTAGCAACCTTGATTTAAATAACTAATTTAAACTATTTTGCTTTAAAACATTGTAGCATATAAAAGTTTTACACTGTAGTTTATTTTTTACATTTTACTATATCATATAAAAGTTTTATACTGAATCAAGTTTCTTACACCTTAATTTATTAGTAGATGTAACTTATCAATATAATAATTTTTAAAGAATTATGAATAAAAAGACAACAACTTATAAGTTGATAAACATGTAAGGATTAAAGTTCATTTTCCCAGCAACTTTCCTACATTATTATAGGGTGAGAAAGTTAAATATGTCATACCTTTAAAAAACATCTATATTAATATTAAGGATAAAAATATCAGCATCGATAGAAACACTAATACTTCAATTTTATGAAACTTTTAGGAAAAATATCACTATCAGTATAAATTTTAACAAAAATTACAAAAAATTGAGAAAATTTTGTATTAAGCATATCTTTAATACTTTAAGATACAATAAACATTAAAAAGAAACATAAATAAACATGATTTACACAATAAATTCTATGCATATTAGATTTGCAAATACCAAAAGGAAGTTTTGTGAAACTCAAACATGGTAGGATTCCATCTTGATTCAAACAATGTTGGTGGCATGAGATGTTTATCTGAATAGTGCCGAATATAGTTATAAATATGTCATATGTAGGTTTGTTGACTTCTTCTCATTGTATTTTCATGAATAAGAAACTGTGAATTCTCTCAATTATTTGCCCGATATGATGGTGGGATACTTGGACGAGGATAATTGAAAATTTCATAACCATTGTAGTTTCCATGGTGGGAAGTTTGAATATTACCGCAAGCTTAATGTATATAGGACAAATATTCATTCAATAAAAGTATAAAATAATGATAGATTATTTAAATTTAAAAAATATTAAATTTTATAATTTTCGATATCACCAAAATTTTAACAAAATTTTGTCGATATGTGTCAAGATTTTATACAAAATACACTACAAAATTTTGTCAATAAAAGTATAAAATAATGATAGATTATTTAAATTTAAAAAATATTAAATTTTATAATTTTCGATATCACCAAAATTTTAACAAAATTTTGTCGATATGTGTCAAGATTTTATACAAAATACACTACAAAATTTTGTCAATAAAAGTATAAAATAATGATAGATTATTTAAATTTAAAAAATATTAAATTTTATAATTTTCGATATCACCAAAATTTTAACAAAATTTTGTCGATATGTGTCAAGATTTTATACAAAATACACTACAAAATTTTGTCAATAAAAGTATAAAATAATGATAGATTATTTAAATTTAAAAAATATTAAATTTTATAATTTTCGATATCACCAAAATTTTAACAAAATTTTGTCGATATGTGTCAAGATTTTATACAAAATACACTACAGATTTTTTGAATCAATATTTCTACTAAAATTTACCAATGTTTCTGATATTTCTATGATATTTTTCCGAAATCAATATTATAGTGGAAAGATATGTTGGTCCCTTAAAATTTTTAAAATTTTCACAAAAATTTTCAAATTTTCCCCTAAATTTTCATCCTTGATTCATATTACACTTAAAAAATGGTATTATATTATCATTTATTATATTACATGTTTTTTATAAGAATTATATTGTGTTCAAGTGATATATAAAAAGTAAATTTGAAAAGTTAAGGTTTATGAAATTTTTTTGTAGAATTTTAGAACCGATTCCTACGTCTTTTATTTATATCTTTTTTATTTTTTTTAATAATATTGTATCATATTAATTAAAATATTATATTATTAATTATATTAATTAAAATATTTTAATTAATGTCACATGATACTGTCCAAGAACGTATTAAAAAAAAAAAGGGATATACAGGCTAAATTGAGGCTTTTATTTAAGCACGAAACCAAGTTAAACAAAATAAGAAAAGCACAGAGCGAGTACCATCAATTGCCCTACTCGCAGAGAGTGAGAAAAGAACTCACGCTTGCATGTCGCCACGCGTCCATCAAACATCCCCAAAAGTTAGCGGGTGTTGGGCTACGTCACCCACCTATTACTCACTCTCAAAATCTTCGGGAAGGGCAGTTTTGTCATTTAATAAAATATTGAATTTAAATAAGAAAAACCCACCATTTACCCTTCACACATTCTCTCTCTTACTATTTCAGTATGCCTGGACGGCTGAACCGGTGTTGGGGTTTTTGTGCATATCCAGTGAGCACTCTCTGTCGGTCTTTCTCTCTCTAACTTTTCTCTTCATTTCTCTCTCTTCTGTCTTCTGGATTCTCAAAACCCATTTGCATGTCGGTCGCTTGTGCAGCTTTTTATACTCAGACGCATATCGTTGCCTCTCCTGTTTTAGTCTCTCTTCGAAAAAAGTTCATGGCTTTTTAGACAAATACCCACCAGCCCATTGTCTCTCTTTCTCTGTCTTTGGGGTTTTATAGGATTGGTGATTAAATGGGCACGATGGATCGTGGAGAAAAGGTTGGTTTTTTAAGGTTTTTGAACTTTTTGCTCATGAGCTTTTCGTCGGTTTTGGTTTTGTCATTTGTGTGAGTGATACAATAGTAAATGATGTTTTGTTTTGATTGGTGATACGGAATATTGATTCTATCTATATATGTATATATATATATATATATATTTGTGTTTTGGTGAAAAGGAAACATTGGGGGGTGAAGGTGATGAAGCGAACGAGAACAAGAGATGTTGTGTTGATTGCAGGACCACCAAGACTCCCTTGTGGCGTGGAGGCCCAGCTGGGCCCAAGGTCAGTCCGATTGTTTTTTTTCCCCAAAACATGTTTTCCTTCTAAAAAAAATTCTACTTATTTTTTCCCAAATAATCGCTTCGCAATGGTCGTTCTTGACTTGTGTATTTTCCTCAAGTGACCGAGTGATCCCGCCTTTTGATCTCATATTTGAATAATTAAATAATTTTATTTTTTTAATTGGGTTTGTGATTTTGTTTATTGGGTCTAATTTCTTTTTTGATATGAGCTTTTCAAGCCGAATCTCAAAACCCTTTTGGTCATACTTCTTTTTTAATCTGGGTTTTGATTAGTAAATTATATAACTGCACGTTTTAATTGAATAGCTAATTTCTGTCCACATAGACTTTGACCAATATTTTCTTCATCATGGTTTAATGGTTGAATAATAAAACGGCGTTTACATTTTTTTATTTTTTATTTTATTTTTCCAGTCTCTATGCAACGCTTGTGGGATCAGGTACAGGAAAAAGATGGTGTCTGTGATGCGTTTGAGCAAAGGAAGTTTTTCAAGTGAGAGGATTAAGAGAGAGAAAACTCACACTCATTCCAACGCATGTGGTAGTAGTAGTATTAGTACCACCACGACAAACGACACAAGCTCTAGTGTCGTTGGCAGAGAAGGGGATTTCAAGGAGACCTTGAAAGTGAAATTGGTGGAGTTGGGAAACAAGGTTTTGCCACAAAAGTCTCGTTCGGTTGTCAAGAAACAAAGGTGTCGTAGGAAGAGGAAGTTGGGCGAGGAAGAACAAGCTGCTGTTTTGTTGATGTCGTTGTCTTGTGGATATGTTTTTGCTTAAGCAAAGGTTTCGTTTCTTCGTTCCTCCCCCCCCTTCCTCCGTTAAAGGTCTAATTTCAGGTAATATATAGTGAAGAAGGCCCTAAATAGTCATAATAGTTTTCTCGGGCTGGAATTCTGTGGTGGGGTGTTTAAAAAAAAAAAAAATCCCTACTGCTAGGACCCGTTTTAGCCGTGGATCACGTTTAAGAGAAATTTGATGGAGATCCAAGGGTTCTAAATGTGTCTTATACGTACAGTACACTCTAATATATAATTCTCCTAGTTCGTTTTACTAGTCTTGAATTTTCAATTAAGGAAGTGATCTGATACGCTATTACACCACCCTTTTGTTGTTTTGGGTTTTTTTTGAACGTGGAAGAGTTGGAAAGGGCAGGGAAAGGAAGTAAACAGAATTAGACAGGAGGTGATGGTTATGAGGGGGGTGACTTTCCTCTTTTTGGTATCATCTTTAATTACAGTGTAAATATTGCTGGAAGTACGTTGAATTTAATATAGATGTGATCTTTTTCATTCGGCATGTGATACTAATTGTTTGTTGACATTGTATGGTTTGGGCGTTTGACTAACCAATTAATGATGAAAAGTGTTCTGGATGTTTTGGGCCATCTTCGCCATTTTATGTTTCTTAAATGTAAGAATAAATTCTAGTCTAAAAGTTCTTAGGCAGCTCATTGAAATTCAGCTTAATTTTTGTGCTGGTGAATAAGTAGAGGGAAATTTTCATAAATGCCATGTAAAATATATGTATGTTTATTTGTGGTACAATTTAATATGTGATATGAATAATTTAACATGTGATATGAATAATAGTGTGGTATAAGTTTTTTCTAAGTGATATAAATGAATACATCTTTTAAAAGTGTGGCATAAGATTTAATTTTTTCATAACCAGAGTCCAACCAATACTTTACCTATGGCCCATTTTCAAGTTTTTTTCATAAAGGCTTTTGATCACGTTTGGAATAGCTTGTGTTTTTATTTGTTTCTTTGGTACGACTTTTGTTTATACTTTTAGTTAGTAGAAGAAGAGAATAAAGTTGTAGCTTTTTCGTAATTATTTAGAACTATATTTTTAAAAGAGTTTTTATGCATCACAATGGTTTCAATTTTTTTTTAAAGTTTCAGACAGCGTTATAATTACGCTTATAATGTATTATTAAAGTTTTGTAATAAGTTTCAAAATCTTTTTCAGAAGTGCTTTCTTGAGAACTTACATATTGTGGCTTTAAAAACGAGCATTTTTAGAAAGCAAAAGTACTCTAATAAATCATCCAAACATTTTTAGAAGCACATTTTGGACTCAAGAAGCCCTCTCAAACATGCCCTAAGTAGTAGAAGAAGAGAATGATAAGTTAGAGCTTTTTAGTTAGTGTTTGGATTGAAAAGTGCTTTTAATTTCAAAATAGCTCTTATACATGTTTATTTAAATAAGTCAAAAGCCTTTATTGATATAAAAAGCAATGTAGTTTAAAGATATAAATCGAATTCTAAATTTGTTATTTTTTTTTATATAAGGTGAAAATATTATAATCTTTGTCCGTTTCAGACACGCCCGTTTCACTTGCAAAAGCTAAAACCCATCTCGCTTTAAGATTTATCCATTTGCTAATAGTATTTAATCAATCGACATAAAGGGTGTTGGCCCAAAGATTTCGGTGGAGTGAACTGTTTTGATAACAAATTTGTGATTAAAAATTGCAATCAAGTTTTACTCTTGGTTAAAGTTATATAAAATATTTTTAGAAACTCAAAAGGAAAAGTCGATAAAGTGCCCATAGCATATCGATCTTGAAGACGACTAGCACCAAGACTTGAAATAGGTCAAAATTTATCTTTAATCTTGTCTCATAGAGCATGCATAAATTTATTTCAAGATTTTTTTTGCTCAAGTTCTCACAACAACTATGATAGACTCCTTCCAAACCCTCTTTAAAGTGCTGATAAACCTTGACTTCTATAGGATTTTAACTATTCTTTAAATATTAAAACAGCCAAGTTTTTTCCCCTAAAAAAAGCCAAGTTTTTTCAGTTTTGCAACACTTCAAAAACGATTGAATTTTCAAAAAATTAAAATGAGTGTGTTATCGCTGAAAACCACTAGAATGCGAGTTTTAACAATGTTTTCGGGTATCAAATCATAAAGCTAAGTTTTTATGAATATTTTGACACGTTGAAACAAATATATAACCTCTCTCATGTCTCTCGAGCTCGTAATAAAATCACACTTAAGCCAAACTTAGCTTTAGAAAAATCTTTTGAGCCTAAATCTCTCAATCTTCGTTGTTACTCTGGGTTTACTAATTCTTTGTTAAATTCGGTGTTTATAGGTTTCAAGCCCTTAAAATTTGGTAGTTATAGGTCTGCGAATTTACTTAAGAAAATTTTGGTTTGTAAAGGTTAAAGTTTGTTTCAGGTAGAACAAGCCACCAGTTGTTTATTGTTGAAAGAGAATAGGGCAGTGAAAGAGATCAAGTGGTAGTTTTTAGTGATAGTGCATGTAGGCAATTTTGTAAGCCACTATAAATTAAGTTTACACACTTCTGCCCTTAATTTCTTCGTTTCTTTGTATTACTTGCTTACTTTGATATATGTTGGCATATTTGTGATATCGTGATTACTTAAGAATTTCTCAATAACTGAAAAAGTTTGTGTGAAGTTCTAAACTCGTTCACCATCCTTTGGACATCGTCATTCTTGGGCTAAAAAGGGCAAGTTCAAGCGTATTAATGCATTATGAACTTATCAATGTTCACTAATTTGAACTCCAAACTTTCGAATATGACGAATCAAAACAATAAATTTGAAAATCTTGTTTATTAGCTAACATATGTTAATTAATGGATTAAAATGCTCTAAGATTTTTTGCCATAACATGCACTCAAAATTTTTTTGTTGGTCAATAAGTTGGACCATAAACAATTATTTTGGCCTTTTGTTAATCCTATTTGTGGTTCATTAATTGACGTCCTTAGATTGGATTCATTGGCAAGCATTATCAAATTTAAGGTCTCAAATATCAAAATTAAAAGTTTAGAGTCTAACTAATAAATGATGAAGAGCTCCAAGGGCATGGAAGCAATTTCCCCTAAATAGAGAAAACAAAACCAAACGACTAGTAAGTTGGCGTTGGGATTTTTTATTTTGTTTGCATTGTCAAATTTGGGGTCTCAAGTGTCAAAATTAAAAGTTTAAAATCAAATCAAAACTAAAAGTTTAAAGTCTAACCTATTAATGATGAAAAGCTCGAAGGGCATGGAAGCTATTTCCCCCACATAGAAGAACAAAACCACACGACTTGCAAGTTGGTGTTGGAATTTTTTGTTTTGTTTTGTTTTGTTTTCTTTGACCCTTTACTTCACATGTCAATTCGTCATTGTTACTTCACTTACCATCTCAAGCAAGGCATAAACCACGCATGATGCTTCTGCAATGCCGGTCCTCTTTGACCCACAACTTACGGTTTCGACGTGGAATCACTCAAAATATATATATTTATATATGCTTTGAAACATGCACATATATAACAAGCAATCCCATTTGTAAATTATTCAAATTTTTGTAAATTCGCATGTGATCCTGATATGATTAATATTACTATTATAAGAAACAAAAACATACTTGTCCGTGGTTATACATAACTCTATTAGGACACTCCAAAGTTTCAAGAAATTGTGGGTTTCAAGTTGGAAGACGTCTTGAAAGAAAAAGTATGCAGACGTGGATAACCAAATATCGTGGTATTTTTTCAAATAAGAAGAGGCAATTTTTTATGGTGAAGGTAATTTTGCTGCATCGGTTGAGTATGGACGTTTTAGTTGTTAAATTAATTTTTAATGGTCTGATATGCGACTATTGTAAGATTTTAACATACACAATTGCATATCAAACCGTTTAAATTTTAATCCGACGGTTGAAATTTTGTTGCACCAATAAAGTAAAATTATCTTTTCTATCATAACAATTCTTGAAGAATAGATAAGAAAGGAATCCTTTTGAAATTTATTTTATTTCTTATCCCCACAATTTATGCTAATAGACGCGCTCCCCCCGGACCCCTACTCCAAATCTCAACATCTATAGTCAATAAATTTCAAGTTACACCTTTTGTCACACCTTTTAACATTTGAAGCCTGAAGGTAAAGTTATGAACTATGGATATTTTTGCTCAAAAACTAGATCAAATACAATATATGTATTAAGTAAAGGAATCAAATTATTAAGTATATATTTTTGCAGTCGTGCACATTTTAAAATCAGTCAATTTTTAATTTTATTTTATTTTATTTTTAAAAATCTATCCACTAAAAGACTTTAGTCATCGATGGATACCTTTTTGGTAGGGGTGGCAAAATTCATGTTCGTGTCGTGTTCATGTCAGCACATTTACAGCACGACACGTTGAGGCCGAACACGAATACGACACGATTAATAAACGCGTCAAAAATACAAACACAAACATAACCCGCCTATGGCATACGTAACACGGCATGACACAATTAACACGATTTCTAAGCTGGCCGTGACGGGTTGACACGATAACAACATGCATATGGCATGTTTATGACACAGTTAATTAAAAATTAAAAAAAATAAAAAAAAAAACAATAAAGAAAATTAACAAAAACACAATATCTAATTAATACTAACCTACTATAAATATTTCAAATATTTTTATTTTTAAGTTTAAATATGTTATAAACAGGCGGGTCGTGTTATATTGTGCCAACATATTTACGGTTCCGTTTAATTAAAAGTGTGCGAGCACGAATCCAGCCCGTTTATCTTCATGTCATTTGTGCCAACTTATTTATGGCTCAATTAATAAACGTGCGGTCTAAACCTATTTATATGAGTTTTTTTTCTTTGAATAAACAGACCAAACAATTGTATCATTTGGTTGTTAAAAGTAAAACAAATTTTTCCAAAAAAAAAAAGTTAAAAAAATTTAAGAGGCTGTTTGACATAATTTTTAAGTAAAAATATTTTTATTTTAAAAAATTATTTTTTTTAAATTATACTAAATATATTTTTAAAATTTTTACACTAAAAAATATGTAAAAATATTCCTAAAAATTTTGATAACAAAAACAATTTGGACCAAAAATAGCGAGGCTTAGCCGGAGCGAGAGCACGATCCGCAAGTATTGGGAAATTTGGGGCGAACAATATTGAAAGTGGGAGTGTGAACCTCTCCCTTCCCAGTATTCACTCCCTCACGCTCTTGCTTAACTTCCCATCCTCTCTCACTCTCTCTCTCTATATATAATCTCCTCTCTCTCTTTCTCTCTCTAACTTCTCCTTCGTTACACGTTTCTGCAAATGCGCTTCCTTTCTCAATTCAAATTCAGCAAGTCACTTCCAGGTGACATCTCCTCCTTATATTCCTTTTCGTGTCTTCTTTAACTTCCTTTCTCGATGTTTTGTTTTTGGTTGAATCTTACAACTTTTAGGATTGAAGAGATTGTTATTATGTGATGCGTATTTATAGCTTGACGAAATGTCTTTGAAAGCAATTTTTTTTTTTACGAACTTGTAAATTTACAGCCGAAGTTTTCTGGGTACGTTTTAGATTTGGTTTCTTATGCGTTCTAGATGACATTTTTGCCTTTGGATTATAATTCCATACCTCGATTGGTTTTTTGTTGATGTTTTTAATATCATTGCTTTGGTTACTAAATTAAGACTTTGTGAACATCAAGATATTGCCTTCGGCTCTCTACTTGTATGATGCAAATGCTTTGACGGAGGTGAGAATTATCAAATTTTGCTGTCTGAATCGTGCTTGTTTATGTCAAAGTGCTTTGCTTTATTGGATCCAACCAAACACCATGTGTAAAAACTTATAATACTTTCCTTTCTTTGTTCCTTTCTTTGTTCATTTGGATGATTGGATGTTGTGAAGTGTATGGTTTAATATTCAAGGTGTTAATTGTTTGGTGTAGAAATGGAGTTACGTTTTTAGGTTTATCGTTTAAGTTTTTGATAAATTACCATTACGACAATGTGTTCTTATTTTTGTGTAGTGGGTTTTGCAACAATCGACTTTTTATCCGAATAAAAGAAGAAAACGAGAAATCTAATCATTTTAATTTAGAGAACATGAAAAGGATGACCGTAGACGTATATCATATTAAGAACCAAATCCCTGGATGTCTTCGTTTGAAATCCCACAGAGTTTCCATCGATTAATTTCTTTTCTTTCCTAATTGAATGAACATGTTTTGCTAAGATTCCCCCCTCTGCACCCTCTCTTCTTGGCATGTGAAAAAATGAATTTTGTTCATGAAGTTTCTTTGAATGTTATTTAATTAAATGCAAAGGAAGCCAATCATACATAATTCTTTTTCTTTTCTAAATTTTAGAAGGATGAAACAACATTAGGCTCTGGTGATTGATGTGAAAGAAGTTTTATTGGTTTCTTATGATATGTACCTTGTCGGTTGTCAGTATTATTATTTCTTCACAACATAATTTCTTTATCTTCCTTCTTCAGGTGAAAGCCAATCACGTTTGTAATGCTGCACTCTCCATCCGTTCTTTTGTTTCGATGAGCACAGTTCCCATGTCTTTTTCTATATTTCAAGGCCCCAGATTGAGAATCCATACTTTAGCCAATTTATGGAATGGAAGCTTCCAAAGCTGGACTAGGAGGTACAACGCTAACGCAAAGCTGCATAATTCCAGAACCCACGGGCTTGAGGGACCAAGTCCTAAGAAATGGACTAGAAGGCCTGTAACAACAAAAACCGAAGGAAGTAACAAAACCACTCGTAGCAGTAAAGTAAGCAGCATTGGGCACGGAATTTTGGATGGAACAGATTCGACAACTACTAACTTAAATATAAACAAGACAGTTATAAGTCAATACCAAAAGATTCAACATCGTGACATTCGACAAGTGATTGCTGAGAGTAAGGATTTGTTAAACCTTGTGACAGTTATTCTTTTTGATCTTGAGACCTCTGGGTTTAGTAGGGAGAATGAAAGGATCATTGAGATTGCACTTCGAGATCTTGCTGGCGGCACAAATAGCACTTTCCAGACTTTGGTAAACCCGGAACGCTATGTTGCGAATGCTCATATTCATGGCATTGGCTCCAATATGGTTAACAGACCCGATGTTCCAAGGTATTGAAGTGTTTCACTTCATTTGTGAATCTGCTATTATGGCAGACAATATAGAACATGAATTTGATATGATCATCAGTTTTTCGTTTGTTGAAGTTTTTTTTTTTTTTTTTTGTACCTAGGATCAACTTATGCTGGTATTACTGATCTGTAGCTTAAGCAGATAACTGAATTTGAGGAATCTGTCTTCACTTCTTTATTGTATCTTACATCTGGACTAAACCAACTGTATCTTACATGCAGGATGAAGGACCTAATACCAATATTAATGCAGTACGTTAGAAGCCGTCAGAAACCGGGGGGTTACGTATTGTTGGCAGCTCACAATGCTCGTTCTTTTGATGTGCCCTTTCTGATTAAAGAATTCGATCGTTGCTCGGTAGATGTTCCTTCAGATTGGCTATTCCTAGACACGCTTCCTTTGGCACGTGAAAAAATGAAATCTGAAGGTTGGTCTGTTTGTGTGTTTGTTATGTGTCCAACATGCACTGTTGAGAGGAGATATCTAATCGTTTTTGCTTGAATTTTGTCATCAGGATTGAAACTTACAAGCGCATCACTGCAATCCCTTCGTGAGCACTACAAAATTCCATTGGATGGTCCAGCTCATAGAGCCTTGTCAGATGTGAATTTATTGGCGTTGATTTTTCAGATGATTACTTATGACCTGAAGCTTTCAATCTCTGACCTTGTTGCGAGATCTTTTATTCCCTCAGATCTAATCAGCCAAAAGAAGAAGAAGAGCACAGACTAGTCATGCTTTACTGTTTTACCAAACTCTTTGTTATTATAATCCAATGAATTAATTCAAGATCAGCAAGCCCATGCCCATTAAACACCTGGTAATGTATTTTGTATTATCAAAGGTGTTGAAAATACTGTTTGGCCGGTTGGTTTGCTGGCACCATGTGGGGGTTGGCTTTTTTGAATAGAAAGCCATTCATTGTAATTGTTAAAACATTCTTACCAATAAAATTCACTACATTAGTGATAACATTAGTCTGTTGATTTCATGTATTTTCTTGGAGGACTAATTGTTACAGAACTTCGGAGTAAAACTCTGGAAGTGATTTTTACTTTTCAGTCTTTGCGGCTTAAATATAACGTGAAGGCTATGGCCTGCAACATATTAGAAACTAGGAAGGATATGGTTTTGATGGACAGGACAGCACTGCACTGAGAATAGTGAATGGTGATAACGACTAATCTTCAAAGTTACAAGCAAACACCACAATGTCTAATAGATTTGCTTCTATTCCACCTTTTGAAGAGAAAATGCATTAGTAAATGCTTTTGGTATACAATGGTTATTATTATTATTATCATCATTATTATTATTGTTACATTGAAAACTACTCATATTCACTAAACACCAATTGAGCAAGCCTAAATTGGCTTTTGGTACTCATTTTCTTGTGTTTGAAAATTTACACGAAAGTTTCCACCTCAAGATTCAAGAGAATATTGAAGGTTACCCTTGGCCCACCGCGGCAAATAGATCACCACCGAGTGAACTTTTTTATATGAAGAAAAAGCATAATTTAGCCTTCACTGCTTTTATGTAATCTTCAATTTGGTGCGTGTATGAAGAAAGAGGGACAGAAAGAAATATCCAATGAGTTTTTCTCAAATAGTTTTTTAATTTTTTTTGAAATTATTCTCGATAGGAGCAATCTTTTTTCTCGGCCTTGGAGAAATCCAATATATTTTAAACCAGAAAGTAAGAAAAAGAAAGAAAAAGGTCAGGTTAAGGGGGGGAAAAATGCAAAATAGGGGAACCTGCTTTCGTTGAGAGTTGAACTCAAGACCTCCCGCTTACTAAACGGGTGCTCTAACCAACTGAGCTACGAAAGCTGGTTGTAGTTCTATGTCAAGTGTTCAATAAAACAATAATTTCGTGATCCAAAATATGAACTCCCCCACTAAAATATAACTTCGGACGGAGAAACTCTAATTTGCGGGTAACTATAGTCTGCAAAAATTTGTAAGATCAAAAGGCATGCATTTCGTTTTATTGTATAATAGTGAAACCGATAATACAGAATAAACAAAAGCGTGTCATCTCGTATGTCTGCTGGTAAATATCCCGGGCAAAAGAAAATCAGAGAATCAACAACTGGTTCCTTGGCAAATACCAAGGGCCAAGAATAGGCTCTATACAAATCCCAGGACAATCATTCTTTCCCTCCCCCAGCTTTTCTAATGAAAATGAACAAAACATGGTAGTGACTTTATGTGTCGTATATGTAGTTTGCGCGACGTAGTCTGGTGGTACTTGGTCGTTCTTTTTGAATAGTTGTCCCTGTAGAGAAAACATAAAAGGAAAAGAAACAAAAAATTCTGTAGCTATGGCGCCTCAAAACTCCGGTAATTCTCGTCTAGGGACAAGGCAACAATGTTCGCCGGTGTAATAGTCTCAGGGGGAGGCTCACAACATTAGACTTTACCAAAAACTCGAAATAATTCTCAGAAATTATCACAAGATTATCTCCTTTATGATTAAGAGAGCCAACATGATGAAGCACATGATTACAAGCACGGAAGCACACATCACCATCCCTCCTTGTTTCTGTGTTCTCTCAGCCTATTACAAAGCAAAAAAGCATTGCCAAAAAAAAAGAGTGAGAAAACTCATACAAGAACTTTCTAGCGCGAGTAATATCACATATGCTTAACGTAACAAAAACAGGGTATAATCATATTTGGGGATGATAAAAGGACCTTCTGCAGTTGCTTGAGACCCTCCTCAACAGTTGTAGCAACATTCTGAATATTGTAGTCTATCCTATCAACAACAGTGCCCTGTTTGTGGAGAGAAGTTTGATCAATGACTCTGACGACCGTTTAAAGTTAATGGAGGGTAGAGGGATCAAACCTGGTCTATCACGAGTACTGAAAGATCCTTCATAATCTGAGCAAGCTCATTTACAGATTCTACCACCTGTAGAAAGACAAGAAGTTAGCTGACTATAAAACAGCATTAGATTGAGTGTGGCCCAAAATTCTAAGGATTAGATCTTCACTTGCCTGTTGGATCTCTCTCTCTCTCTCCACCGACAGTGCCTCGCTCTTTTTAAGCTTGGCAAGTTGATGCTCATTAAACATCTGTAAATATTTTGTATGGCCAATGTTAGCTTTCAACTTGAACAATCTCTCTCTCTCTCTCTCTCTCTAATTTTTTATTTTTCATCTTGAAGGCCACTTGAACAATGAACAATCCATGGACCAAAAACCTCAAATTGTCAATTTAGCATTATCAGACATTAGGTAACCATATGATGGCCACACAAAGGAAATTTGATACTCGGATTGACATGATTTACAACATTCAAAAGCAATATCAACAAAGAGCATACCATGTTTACCTCATACAGTGACCATACAAGGAAGATTTGATACTCAGATTTGGCATGATTTACATCATTCAAAAGCAAAATCAACGGATGGAGAAAGGGGAAAAAAAAAAAAAAGGAATAAATAGCATACCATGTCGTCTAAATCATCATCTTCCACTCTTGATCTGTTTCCATTTAGATTCATCTCTATGTCAACCCCATCTTGGCCCTACATCACAACCAAATGCAGAATATCACATAAGCTTCGCAAGCAAGTGACAACACAATGCCTGCTAACAAGAAAAGTACAATTCGCCATACATGAATGGGCATGCGCTACAAATGAAACATTTTGTACTCATTATGTATGCATGGACAATTCTGTCCTGAAAGAATCATACATAAAATGGCAGAACATGGAATGCCAATGGTCAACACAAGTTCAAACGTAGCTCTGATATAATAATATTCAGTGATTGATTATTTCTTTACTGACAATTATTTCTTTACTGACCTCTTTTTGCTGCCTGAGATGCTTCAAATAAGTGGACTGTTTCTTTCGAAGTTCCATTGAGAGGTTCTGCAAGTCAGTGGCGAGAGAACGCTGCAACAGAAACATGCACACAAAAGCACAGTTCGTTACACTATCCCTATTGCTTTTGATATATAAGCTACTTTGTTTATATTCACGGTAAATCTGCACGTAAATTTTGCAATGATGCTGGAGTTTAGTATAATATGTAAGAAGCCATCTGTCTGAACAATTTTCGGAAAAGGAAAGGATAATGAAACAATGCTACAAAAACATGGAAAGAGAGAAATATTGTGAATAAAATCCTCCACCCGCAGGCATTTAGGAAACCAACATTGCCGAATTTATTTAACGAGCTCTACATAACATATTATCATTGCAAATGTATGTGTAAATCTTAATAACACTAGAGACCTATTACCTAAAGCACCAAAAATATAAGTCTATGCCCAATAACACAAATTAACAAGTTGTCCTTGATTTAATAAATCTCGTTAGAACAACATATAAAATAAAAGAAATACTCACAACCCAACAAACTACCTAGTATGTTAATTCCCACAGCTTGTTGTGCACAACTTAAAGTTCCAAAAGGAAAAGTTCGCTCTGACCAACCAAGTACCATTGCATCACACTAGAACCTACCAGTCCCACAATGAAGTGTTCATACATTCAACGTAATAACTTCAAACCATACAGATTAAAAAATGATCCAATTTGAAATCAAGAAGGGAAAAATAAAGATAGTTGTGCCCAATCTCAACCATTAAATTGCATTGCTCAAAACAAAATGGCTTTCAAGTAATACCTGCACATTTTTTCTGACATTCGAATCTTCAGAAGGTCTGGCAGCAGAAAGTCTTTGTAGTTTCTTCTCTGATTTCCTTATCAAATCAGTTATCTCTTGCGTTAGGGCCTCAATCAATCGCTGATCTTCTTTACCATCTCCAAAAGAAGGCATTAAAGCTTTCGCGTGAGCCTTAGTTAGCTCAGCCATTTTCACACGTGCACGCTGCACATTTGCTGATATTTCTTCAGATACACTGACCCAAGCTGGAGGTAGACCCACAGTAAGAGCACCATTGCTGCAGTATTAGAGACACACGAATTTGCATAAATGGAATCTCTTAATGAAAAAGCACCTATAACCACACGCTCAGTTTTTTGCATTTCCATCCATTTTTATTTTGTCACATAATATTCATACTTATAGAGAGCATTGTCATGCGGCCGAATGATAGAATTTCCAACTTATTAGAGCTACACCAGAATTTCAATATTCAAATCAAGGATTCATACTTCAGGACAGTCATTATCTTATCAATTGGTAAAATCATTGGCTTATTCTCCATATGACCCATTAGACACCTAATTAGATTGAAACAGAAAAACTACAGACAGAAAGCTAACGAAGGAGATCCACAGCCAATGAACGCACAAGGCCGGAAATTTATTGTCTCAATAATCACTTTGCAATTGTCACGGCCTAGAACTCGATTAATCACTTGTTATCTCTTAAACTCACAAGTTCACAATCTTGGACCGGAAAGGTTTGGAAAACATCATAGCCCTGATCTTTCGCGAAGTACAGAATCTATTCCGATGTCAAAATAGAAACTTTCCGAAGAAAAATCCACTGATGCGTTTGATCCTTAACTAATGATTTTTAAGCATTGTGCAGAACTCAGTATAAATTCTTCAGCTAGGCTTAATTCCACACACTGAATGCTTAATTCCTAAAATCCTCCTACATTTTTTCACAGAACCAAACGGAATAAATAATTTTCAAATTTCTGCAAATAATTTTCGAATTTCTGCAAAAGATAATCGAAATCCAACACAATTCAAGCAAAATCTCACATGCATTTGAAGATATACATATATATGTATAAAGAGAGAGAGAGACCTTGAATTACCCGGATCCTCAGTACTGAGCGGAGCATATGAACGATTCGGATTCAGAAGCGACGTGTTGGCGAGCTCAATGATGGGTCCGCCGGAGGTCGTAGACGGCGATGAACTCGTTGGAGCTCGGACGCTCTTCAACGCGTCCCTGTACTTCCTGAATAACAACGTTCTGTTCCTCGTCGCCATGGATTTAGCTTCGATTCAGATTAGAAAATTTAGACTCCAAAATAAATAGATTAAAACTAGGGATCGAAGGAAGAAGACGATGTCCGTTGCGATCTCGTCATGATCGGTCCACGTACAGAGAAAGAATGAGGGACGTGATCCTCAACGCCGCCGGATATCAGAGAACGGAGTTCGAGTCACGTGCTTCGGCGAAGCTGGAAATGAATGCATACAAGAATTGGGTTCTGCTAAAAGGAAATAGAAAATAAATTGGCCCGTTTGGGGTTAATTTGAAAAAAAAGGGCCAAAAGAAATTTTGAACCAAGAGAATAGTCTCTTTTTTTTTTTTTTTTCATCAAAAAAGAGGCTTTTTCAAGCATCAAAATTGTCTCAATTTTTTTCAAAAAAAAAAAATTACTGTATCGAAAAGAGAAACCTAAGCAGGGTAGAAAAAAAATGAAGTTGTTTTGATGCCCAAAAAGTTAGTTTTTTTATGCCAAAAAAAAGACCATTGACAAAAAAAATGGGTTTTTTAAAACTAACTTTTTAAAAAAATTTTATTTGATCAATGACCTCTTTTTTTTTTGCATCAAAACAGTTTCAGTTTTTTTTGTTTATACCATGATTAGGTTCCTCTCTTCGATACAGTCATTTTTTTCTTTTCTCTGAAAAAACTAGAGCAGCTTCGGTGCTCAGAAAAAGCCATTTTTAATGCAAAAAAAAAGAGGTCATTTACTTAATTTCAAATTTTATTAAACCCTTTTTTCAAATTTTGTGCCAAAAAAATTTTAGTCCAAAAGCAATTTTTAAAAATCCCTCGCCCATTTGTGATTGTTCTCAAAATTTTTTGAAATGTTTTTACATGTTTTTTTAAGAAAAAAAATTTAAAAACATTCTCAGCATAATTTTTAAAAAAAATTTATTTTTTCAAAATAAAAGTATTTTTACCTATTTCAAAATAATATCAAACGACCTTTTATATATTTGGATTATTTTTAAAAATGGTCCCTTAATTATTAGCTAATATCACCTTATCCCTAATCTTTAAAACGTACCACTTGGACCCCTAAAATTTAAAACGGCAATGAAAACACCCCTCTCATTATATTTTGTCACTTTCTTTTGAAGAAATTGTTGATGGTGTTATAACCAGAATATTTGAATCTAATCTGATTATAAATTGTTGGCAGGCCATCAAGAAAGACACAAGTCTACTATTTGGGCCCATAAAGGCCCAGGAATGACCTTGGCCCATTCGACCTATATGAGTCTCCATATACGGGTATTTTAGATGATAATTGAGATGGTTTAAAAAAGAAAACCGCGCCCAACATTTAAATTCTAAGATTTTTGAGGTCACATTAAGTACCAATACTTGTGAGAATATAGAAGATTCCAGATCATGGTAAGATGTAGGTCAACTAGAAGATCTTATTAGGATTAGAAAACCATTTAAACAAGAGATCAAGGTCGTAATATTTAAAGTTTAAGTTACCTCTTAATGATAAGGAACAATCGACTTAGGAAACTATAAATAGAGGACTTACCCTACAAGGCAGCCCTAGTTCAATCCTTGTCATAAGTTGTGTAATTTTGTTTTTATCATATTCAAGTATCAATTCCTATATATATATATAAAGCTTTCAATTAAAATGAATCACTATTTCATGTGTTCTTTTTATCCCTTATATTTTCTTTTTTGCAATTATTATTTCTTGTGTGCGAAATCATATACGATGAGCGAGTTATGAGAGAAAAAAATAACACATTTCCCTCTCAATCTCTCTACCCTTCTTTGATCTCCACTCACAAGGATCACCAAAACCCATTATCCCCCACTGCCAAACCTACCACTCAAGCCTTCTTTCTCACCTCCATCCGCTTGGCCCAAAATCAAATCCCCCTTTCCATCAACCAAGGATAAAGCCAACATAGAACCGGAGGCTACTATTTGGCCCATTAACGTTTTCAAAAATATATATTTTTTGTCTCTTTTTGTTAATTTTCCCATTGTTGATGGTTGTTTTTATACCATGCTCTTGCAAAAGCTCAAGCTTGAGATCCGTCCTTCCATGTAATGGGCTCAATATGTGGACCAAGTGATGCTCAAAGAACTTATGTAGAACATGGTTTGGTGGGCCATAAGTATGCAAATAAGCTTGTTTATTTTGTCCAATCCAATTTTTATCCTTTTGGGGGGGTTTAAATTAATTTAGGTGTAAAATGAACAATTGGTGGAAAAATCAACCCAAAAAATTTCAAATTTATTCTTAAAAATTAGTCATGAGAAAGCCCAAGCATAAAAGCCCGTAAATTGGACATACACCTCAAGAAAATGCCAAAAAATGCCAAAAACTACAAAAATGATTAGATTTTGTATCATGATTTGTCTCCTATTAGGGGTGTGCTCGATACGCTACCCAAGAACCTCCCTTGGGGCACGTCAATCACCCTGCTTGGCACATGTTGTTGCACTACCATCAAGATCACCAGAAAATTTTTAATAGACCGTCGCACCAAAAGGCCTTTCTAGCAACTGCCGACCATCATATAAGGAAAAGACCAAGCCAGTCTAATCACGGTGCCCCGCTCGGCATTAAGAACAGTCCCGTTGAATATAACAACACTTCTATAAATAGAGGTAAGTGATCCCTCAAAACCACCACATGGCACCATTTCAACCCTCCGATAGGAAATCCTCTACACCAAGAGATCATGACACCTGGCATCATACCACAGCACACCCGCGTCATGGGGTGGACCTGTCTTTGTAACGTCCCCTTACGAACGTCACAGGAACCATTAACTTACATCGTTATCTCTTAATTATTTGTTAGAAAACCTAAACTTGTAAGTATTATCTAATTATTAACCTAAGATTTTTTGTGCAATTTTTTTTATTGCCATATGAACATGTAGATTAACGTTTTAATTTATTTTAAACAATTGAATTATTTCTAAGCGTATATTATTAGCATTTCTCAGGATTGCATATTTCAAAGAAAATCAATAATACTTACCTTAAACGGTTTTCCTCCTTGGTTAGCCCGACGGAATATCCAAGGTTTTCGGCTAACTGACTACCTACAAAAATGGTTAGTTTAACATAATAAATATGAAATATGAAAGTAAATTTACAACCCATAAATTATTACAAACCAAGTCCATAAAAATATCTCATAATGTGTAGAATTAAATTTAAAAATAGCATTATTAACGTTCTATTTCATATCATAATTATGTGATCCAACACCACCATCCTTGCACACACATCTATCCATCTATCATCTATTTATAGCTATAGCTTTACCTTTATCTATAGCATGATTAACTTGTGTAAGCGTTAAGCTTAGTAAGTACATTATGTAATCTCACAAAACATTGTAAAAACTTTAACCATAACATGAATCATTCCATCATTGATATAGTCAACATAGTACATATAGCACACTTTGTAAAAACAAATCTTTCCTTTTTCCTTTTTTTCCATATTAAAAACATTCATTTTATTCTTTAGGGCCTTGGCGTTGCACCATTAACATTATTAGGGAGCGCTGTCACGAGAGAAAAGGGGTAGCTAATCCCAAACCAACCGTGACAAGTCCACCTTGTGGGACAAGCATCATTATCATCATCATCATCAGCATCATCATCATCATCATGGTTGGATGTGCAACGCCTTAATTATGTGATACATATATATAAACATATATTTTTTTTATGAAAACATCATATGCATTATGAAACAACAATGAAAACATCCATAAAAAGACATTCTTCATAATCATAGTAAAAGGAGTCTTTTAAATTGAGAAATGCATGAACATTAATAACATAATAAAACATAACATTTCTCAAAAATTTCTCATAATTCTTAATCATGTTGCAGCTGAGAATGTATTTACTTGACTTGTAGCAATTTTTACTTAACCTCTTACAAATTGATGGTTTCCTTTCTACTTCCAACGACTCAAGTGCCTCAAACTTCTTTAATTTTATAACATGGTAATAAAAAAAATATTCTCAATATAAGAACATACTCAACACATCATATTCAACATCATCACAACAAGCGATTCCATACTTGATCAATTAAACTAACTTATCCTATTATTATAATTAAGGCAGTGCATAATCTCAACTCGGCAGCTGACACTCTACGATTTTTATAAAATCATAGAAAATTTGAATAGCTTTTAAATTTTTACATAACATTCCTAACATGTACACATATCACCAGAATAAATTTCATCACATTCAAATTGGTGTAAGTACCGTTTTCAAATTTTTCAAGACACAACTTAGTTTCTAGTTGAGTAACTTGGAAAACTAGGATTTTATGAATTTTTAAAAATCATACAAAATTTTAAATGACTTGAAATTTTTACCGCATATTCTCAACATTCATAAGAATTACCAGATTTAATTTCATCATAATTGAATCACTTTCATCTATTATTTCATGTTTTATAACTCATGACTCTGCTGTTAGAATTTTTGGTTCAGGCAGTGACAATTAATGAATTTTAGAAAAACTAGCAAAATTTCAATGGCTTTGAAATCTTTACAGGACATAATAGACATATAGACCTACTACCGGAGTTAATTTCATCACGTTTAAGCAAGTATAAATACTTTTCTTATGTTTTAGAATTCACAACAACAATCTACCACTATAAACAACCTACAGGCAGCCAAAAATCAACGAATTTTATAAAATCATACAAAATTCTAATTGATCTAAATTTTTAGCATAGCATTCTTAACATCTGAGCATAGTACCAAAAAAATTTTCATTATGTTTGAATCACTCCAAGCATTTTTCAACTATGCCAACTTTTACAAAAATGTTACAGTTAAATTACTAAAACAATGAGTAGTATTTATTCTATGATTTATTTCTCTAATTCTAATATATGCATGTGGCTAAAAATTTGTAGGCATAAACTAGACATAAAATGAGCATTCATAAATTTTTCTAGCATTAAACACATCTTATAATATCATCAAACAAATCATCGCATTTAAACGCAATATAAAGACTGTAAGAACAACATTTGGTATAAATTCTCAAACAATTCAAAAATAGCTTATATGAATCCAAAATTTTAACGAGAGATGTCTAACATGTAGATATACAATGTCCAAAAGAAATTTTCTTAAAATCTCATGTTGATTCTTCCTAGAAAAATCATGAAATATGTGTTTTTCCCTAAAACATGATTAAAAATAATTATTCACAAAAACTTTGTTTCTTAAACAAAATCAAATATTAAATCATATAAAATCATTCCCCCAAACACCACAACATCATAGTAAAAAGTTGGTATAAAAATAGGTAGAAAAGAGACCTCAAAACGTGATCAAAAACTCTATTTCGACCCAACGATGGTTTCGGCGAAACACATTGTAACTCGACCATTTAGCTTTCGATTTTGGAGGAAAGCTTTGTTCTCTATTTGAGAAGTGTTTGAGAGTATAGAGGGTGATGTTTAAAGGTATGAGTAGTAGTATATGGTAATCGGCATAAGTTGGCTGAGTATGTTTGTGGGTTCTTGGCCGTGAGACAAACGAAGGAGGGAAAAGAGAAAGAGAGGAATTGAGACGTTAGAGCAAGGGGTGATTGGCTATGAGATGACCTTGTTGCAACAAGAGGAATGTAGCCAAGTCAAGAAGAATGTACGGTGGTTGTGAGGAGGAGCGTTTACTGCCAAAGGAAGGAATGATGGAGGCTGTTGGTGGAGACGCGGGAGGCTTAGGTAAATTATTGTTCTCATGCTTTTGTGGACAATGATAAGTGGCTTATCAACTTCCTTTGCAGAAGATAAGGAATGCCATAAAAAATGGAGGTGATGGGGATGACAGTCATGTACAGGTAGCATGGGTAAGGCATGGTCGTCTATAGAATATTTTTCTAATCTCAAGAATAATTATTTAGATAAGTTTAGATGAGATATTTAATACGTTTGGACGTGAAAATTTGATAATATCAATTAAGAATCAAATTTGGAGAGTTTGAGTTGTTTTTGCAAGTTTGATGGAAGGTTGATGATGGACCAAACGACGTGTTATTTGGTCTTTTTTTTTTTTTTTTTTTTTTTTTGCTCTCAACCCCACACACCACCCCCCCTCCCCCCCAAAAAAAAAAAAAAAAAAAAAAGACATGTCATTTTTAGGGTGGCACTCCCAAAACGACATCGTTTTGGGATTTTTTTTTTTTTTTTGAAGAATCTGAAAATGTTGAACTTTTCTAAACTTGAGCAGAAATGATTTCTAAAGTTAAATAACTTCTAAAAATTAAAATCAAATTTCCCCAAAAATCAAATGACTAAAATGTCACATGCAAACAAATAAGAATCCAAATAAATCACCAAAATAAAGCATTTTTCAAATGAGAAATCGTAATAATCATTCATTAGGCACTTTGCATCATTGAAAATTTTCTAGTCCATACACTGCAATTGAAGTCGTTAGGTCATAATAACTTTCATAAGCATAAATATCACATTGAAATTTTCACACAAAATATGCTTTCAAGTCATAATTTCATTCATGTGATGCATAAAATCATCAAACGTTACATAACGTCGGTAAAAGAAACGGCAGTTGTTATAGTCTCATACCCAATTCATGTTCAAAACTATAAATAGGAGCATTTACTCTATTCTTAAGATAAGTGGGCTCTCTCTTGCCTACTCCAAGCCACTCTCTAGGCTAAATAGGTGTCTAACTTGAGCATCGAAAAGCCTTTAGCTAGCACCAAACCAGTGTCATCCTTGACTTCCAAGGTATTCCCTCCTCTTATAGGTGTGACCAGGGCATCGCAAGAAAGGCCAAGAAAGCAACTGATGACCTTGTATAACTGCATGTGGTGTTGATCAGCTCAAAGGTATCAACATCTCCTATAGCTCCTTTGACACGCCTTCAAAGCCCTTTATAGATTTACTTTTGTGGAGCTTTGGGGCAACTTTAGACTTTAACTCTTCGTTAGGGAAATATGGCAAGACAATACTCTTAGAGGTAGACTGACACTTATGAGCAATCCAGAGATAACAAGTTGAACTTGGTTAACTTGATACAATTTGGCCCTAGGCAATATGAAGAAAAGATTTGATCAACAAAAAAATCTAGATTTTTGTCCCCAAATCAAACCATTATCAGTAGAACAAAAAGCTATGCTTAAAAGTCACCTGATGAATTTGCTACAAGAGGAAAGTTTGGTTGCATGTCTGACCTTAACACAGAGCATGTTTCCCATAGCAACCATCAAAAACATCCCCTTCGTATATAAATATCCAACTCTTCACACAAAGATCAATTTGATCTCTCTTATTAGCCAAACTATGGTCATTTGCCTCCCCTTTCTCTCTTTCTAAGTTTGCACCCTTTAGACTTGGAAATTTTTTCCAAGGTCTATGCCCTTCGGACCTTACTGCTTAAAGAGAGTTTTCTTATGAGGCTTGCACCTTTTTGACCTTTGTTGTTCTAGGAGCTTCCTTGAGATTGAGCCCAAGATATTTCCAAAACATGCTCCAAGGTTTGTAACCGTCAGACATGAGGACCTTTGGAAGTCATTCTCTTAGATCTCTAGGATACCTTTTTGACCTTTCCCATTGGGAAATCTTCAAACCACTAGTGCTCTCCTCCTCTAAGAATCTACTAATTACACTAGTGCATTCCTCCTCCGAGATACCACCAACCACACCAATAGCCTTAACCCCGAGTAACCTTGCTCTTAGAAAGATTCCATCAAATTTTTGCTTACTTCTCCCACCATATCTTTCTCACATTTTGCTCTATTTATCTTCTTAAGGCTATAGTTTGGTGAGGATAATAATGAAGTAAGCCCTAGGAGTTGTTCTCCTTCAGATCACTTCAAACCTAACTCTTCCCGTTATCTTTTTGAAATTCCTATCAACTTCATCTACTAGCTTTTGAAGATCTTGGACTTCATTGGAATCGCCACCAACGAATCAAAGACATACGCATCTACACCCCTGACATGTCATACACTCTTCAGATCTATCAGACCCCACCACCCACCTATGTTTAATTTTCAAATATTTTAAGAATTTTCATTTACTTCTCGATTTTTTTCTCTTGAGGGACTTTGGCTTTTTACTTTTATTGTGAGAATTTTAATATTAATTATATTGCATGACAAGCTGAAACGACACATCATATGCTTGTGTGGATAATTACTGTATGACAAGACGAAGTGTTGCGATTATGCCATTTCTTGACAACAGTTATCATTAACGAGGAGGTGGCGGCTACTTACCTAATCAAGAGTTTTAAGCCCCTTAAGAATGATTTATGACTTATTTCTACCATTAGCTATGGTGCAACCTTGACCCAAATCCAAGAAAACTGTATTTTTAATTCCCTATATAAACGTGTCTTGCTTAAGGCCTAGTCAAAGCTCTACAATTCATAAGGATTTGGCATGAACATGATGTATATGACCCTCTAGAAGGACTTCTTCTCCATCAACACCAACCTAGTTTGCCATCATCCATCACAACCTATGTGAACCTAATCTAGTCAACTCCTTTGACATTCATGGATGAGGATGGGTCTGAGCGATCATCATAGGTGGAGATCAGATAGAGGGAGAAAGAGATATTGAGATTGATTTTTTTTTTAACTTTCTTATGATTTTTAAGATATTTTGTAGTTTATATTAATATTAGGTGCAAGTTTGATTTTTTGATAGCTTCTAATTTCAACTAATAAGAATTTATATTTCAAATTAGATTATAGCATTCTATTTTTTTTACGTCAATTAACAATTCTTTAAAGGAATGCACATAAAGGGTTCACATATGTTTAATTACAATTTGTTCGCATCGCAGTTTCAAACCAATTATAACTAGAAATTTTGTAGCAATTAAAAATTTACGAGAGAAAATACTATAGAAAAACTTGTTTAAATTACACTGAATCGGTGTTTTTAAACAAGTTATAAGAGTATTGAGTGGTGTGTTTTAAATTATGGGGATGAAATTGCTAACGTTATTTAGAGGCATTCGTAAAAATAATCAATATGGGCCTTGGACCCTTGGTTGTAAGGATTTTTTTAAGAAAAAATTACATGTTATGACACATTTTTAAAAGTTATGCTTATTTATGTCACACTTAAAAAGTTTATGTCATACTATCATTCGTATTATATGTTTAATTATGCTACAAATGAATATATATGACATTTATAAAAAATAAATCTTAAAAGATAGTATTTATAAAAATTTCCTTTTCTGAAGGGTCTTGGTTGTTAGTTACAGCAGTCTAATTTATTGCTTTATTTATTTATTTAGAAATAGAATTGTTGTTAGTTGTGATCTAGGACAATCGACTGTAAAACTTGGGGTTGATTTATAAATTTAATTTTCAAGTAGGCCCCATTCAATTCATAAATGTAAACATTAAAAGTCAAAAGAAGATAAACAAAACTTATGGTTTGTTAATTTTGTGTTTTATCCAGCTCAACCTAAAAAAACACATGTTTCTACATGCAAAAATCTTCATAATCTTCTAAACATTTTTGGCTTGAAATACGACTACATAGCTTTACAAATTTTGTCATCATTTTGTCTTAAAAAAGGTTTGCCAAGAAAATCTTAGCAATATCATTTATAAATTTTGATATTATCATTATTTATTTTTTTGACATACGTATGTAGAGACCATTAGCCTAATGATTTTGGATAAAAAAATAGAACTCAAATCACATTTTTAATTTATAGCAAAAACATTTTCATGTTTAAAAGAATGTCTAACTTTTTCTTTAAAAAAAAGACTAACAACCAATTTATGTCATATTTTTAAATTTTAAAACATATTTTAATTCGATTTAATAAAAAGTGCTTCTTTTGAAACCCCTTATTCTATTTTTCATACATTCTGTCTTCAACTAGCCCTCATTTTACCTCTTACACCTTTCTTAAAATACAAAAAAAGTCCCTATACTTGAGAGTGAATAAAAAATCTGACAATTCGACGATTACTCCATCTAATGAAATCTGAGATAATTCTAATCTAACAAATCCGAAAGAGAATTTCAATTAACCTACCTAATTTGATTTTTCATTGAGTGGGTTTAAGTTAACTTTTCCATGATCTGAGATAATCCAAATCTACCTAATATAAAAATACATAAAATATTTAATGTATATTATAATTTTAATATAATCTTATACTAAAAATTTCTTTATTTATAGTAAAATAGTTTATGAAGACTTCTTCTCTTTTAGAAAAAAAAAAGCCAAAAAAATTTTCAAGGGGCTTAATTGAAATTTCAAGATAAATTAATTGTATAATAAAGTATAATTAGAAGTGAAAATTAAAGGTGTAAATGAAACTTTTTGAAACATTATGCATAAATTTTAGAATTAAAAAGAAATTTTAGGGGATAAATTAATAAATTTTAGATCAATTTATGGTTATATAATAAATATTACAAAACATTTAAGATAAAATTTGGATAAGAAAATTTCAAAAAAAAAAAGTGGGCTCAAAGGAGCCAATTGGGCTAGGGGACTGTAGCCCCCCTCAGCGGCTCAAATAGATCCCCAAAACATACGAATTAGGAAAATGCCTCTTAGTGAGAAATTTTCCTTTGCCAATTAACATCAGGATTATAACATGAAATGAGAAAATCGAGTTACACAATGCTCGGTGATGATACTTAGAAAATGTACATTTTTTAGAGCTAAAATCAATCATTTTGCATTAATATTTTTCATTAAACTCCTTAATTATAGTAATTTAGTGATAAATAGTGTTTTAGTGTCTTAGTGTGAAAATATGTTTAAAAACATGTTTTTAATGTGTTTTTGGGTTTAATAATACTTTTGGTAATTTTTAAAATCATTTCGGTGTGTTAAATATGTGTTTAGTCTGTAAATAATCAAAATTGTAAAAATAATATGTGGTAATTTTATTTTAAGTCTTAATATGTTTGATAATATGTTTTAGATTTGTAAATATGTTCTATTACATTTTTAGTAATTTTTAAAAATATTTTCAAGTCTTAAAAAAATATTTGTATCACTGAAAGAAACTAGAATTTGGTAAGTTTGTAACTAATTTTGTGTGTTTTAATGTAAAACAGATATTTTTAATATTATTATAAATGTTGAGGTTATTTGGTATTGTTTTCAAAATAGGTGAAAATATTTTTATTTTAGAAAATGAAATTTTTTTTAGAATCGTGCTCAGAGTATTTTTAAACTTTTTGTCTCAAAAACATGTAAAAATATTTTCAAAAATTTTGAGAACAAAACAAATGGGACCATTATGTTTATAAAATAATTAGCTTTTTTTTTTTTAATTTTCTATCTTTAGATTTGAAATCTAGCACCAAAAAAAAAATGGAGCAAAACGACACTAAAACAGGCAAAATCAGACATTAAATGCATCAAAAAGAATAAAAATTCAAATTTAAATTCAAAATGCGACACGTGGCACAATTTTAGCCATTGGATGCACCAAAATTTATTTCAACCATTTATCCTCTACACGCGTCAACCTTGGATTCACACGTCAGCTTTGACGTAAGGCAATGGAACCCACTGATCCAGAAGGCAATGGAACCCACTGATCCAGAAGCCTTGTCAATCCGATGCATTAGTCTCATTGTAGCCGCCTTCTCATCCATTAGGTCTACATACCAGGACCAATTTAACAGTCACAGTTCATGGCCCCACTCGATTCCACTGGGCCCATTTATGTTCTTATTTTGGTGTCTGTCAGATCTAGCGTTCAACACCCAAGATTGCTTTGTTTACGTGCCTCCAAGTGCCACGATGTAGAGAATCACAATGGAATTCAGGGCCATCTGCTTGCAAAAGAAGAAACAAACTTAATAAAAATGCATTAATTTGGCCATGTTTTTCAAGACTTCTATAATACAAAATATTTAAAAATATAACAAATAGCTCTTTTTGAGCTCTATAATTACCGAGACGTTAGCCTTGGTTCTTCACCCTTAATTGCAGCATTAAATTACTACTTAAATAGTTAGTTTTTAGTTTAGTTTTTGTTTCAGTTTTTTGTCTAAGTTTTTGTAAAATATTTACCAATTTATGTTGTAAAAATTATGCCCAATAATATCTGTAGCATTTTATTAAATATGTTTTTTTAATTTTCTTTTTAGCTGAGGTGAAAAAAGGAAACTCTGGCAAATTACCTTAAATATTTTTTGTTTTTCTTAGTTTTCTAAGCAATTATAATGCCAAAATATTTTCCAGAAAACTTAGGATTTTAATATTTTCTTAGCTAGAACTCTGCCAAAATTTCGGTTTTGATTTATCAACGACATAGATTAGCACAGATAATGCTTGCGAGGACCTTGATTAGTCGTAAACAGAGAATGGCTTGGTAAATACTTAACTTATTATTTTGATTTTTATTTTAGTTAAGTTATTGCAAAATACTACCTGTTTATTAAGTTGAGTTTTTTTTGTGTTATAGACATAGAATAACATAATACATGCTTGGTAATTCTTGATTTATTATCAACATAGGATTTCATAATGTATTCTTAAACCAATTAATAAATACTTAAAAAAACTAATATACATTTAAGTTAATTGCCAACATGGAGCCTTTAAACCTTAGCTCTATTATAATTACTGTTTTACCCTTTAAATTATTGTTATTATTGTCGTTATTCTGCTGAAGTTATTTTAAATTATTTGCACAAGTTGTTAAAATTTCATTTTAATTTATCTACATTTCTTGTTCATAAAGTTCCAAAATAATGAAAATCTAAAAATGAAAATGCTATAAAAATGTGTAAATATTGTAAATATATTCTTTAAATAATAAATATTAATTCTCATATTTTTCAGTTTAAAATAAAAGAAAAAATTAATATAATAATATACTGAAAGTGAATGAAATCCTTCCCTGTGGGATCGACCTTGGATTCACCAAGTAATTATTACTTGAGACAACCTTATGCTTCGGGTTATTTTGGAGTGCGTTTTACATGACTAATCACTCGAGTTTCAAGTAAACCGACTAATAACGATATTAAATGTTTAACGTTTAAGTTTTGTTATCGACGTGTAGTTCAGTAATAAATAAGTTCGCTAATAATGAAATATTGTCCAAGTATGACACTTAGTTAAAAAGCAAGGGAACAGGAAATGGATAACATAGTTCTAAATCTAAGTAAATTTCAAACCCCACTGCAGCATAGATAAAAAGTTTTCAAAAACGTTATTTATTCCATTTAATGATATGCATTAGTTATACACATATTAAAAAGTTATTAAAGCATCATAAATTGTATGTCACTATAATTTAAAAGGACTAGTAAATAACCTACCAGATAAGATAAGAAGTTGTTGTACTAGCCTCCCTACTCAAGGGGAGTTTCAAGCTATGTTACGGTCTTGGTGTAAAAATGACCCTTATGTGTACTTGGTATGTACACTTAGGCCCTTAGTTCAAGTTAATGTCATGAAATAAATAACTACAGCTTATAAGACAACATAATTGTCGTATATAAAAAAATTATTTTGTAGGTTATGTTTAGACTTTCTGAGTAATAGCTCACCTAATTATTTTATGCTGTGGAAAATTTAGACAAGAGATCAGAATAAATGTAATGTTCAAGCTAGGAGCGGCGGTTAGGCAAATGCGTAGACTTAGGAATGGATACTGTTGCTAAGAAACTTTACTACTATATTAAGTGTTTTTGAAATATGATATTTTTATTGAGAATTGTTATGTCTTATATGATATGCAACATAAGTTAAACTGGTATTGTGGCTACTTTTGGCCAAATGTTTTTTGTAAGTTATTCCAAATTTTTATAACTAAGTAAGTTTAAGTAAAGAAAAGTTCTAAATAATGGCTCGAAACAATTGGGTCATCACAATTAGTATTAGAGTGGGTATCCTACCATCCTACTATGCATTACCAAGTGTTGGTTTGCCACAGCTCAAGTAAGGTAGTCTAATTTTAAATATGTAATACTTGTAAGTTTTTAGAGAATGTAATTTTTTATTGATACGATTATAGTTGATGTCGGCTCCACCCGACGATTACCATATGATGTAGATAGAAGAGCAAGGGTTGCCTTCTAAGATATAGTATTGCCTCGCTTTGATGGGAGTAGGCAACCGTTAGTATTGACAGAGTGGCTTAATGCCATAATGGTCATTTTTAGCCATATATACATCTCTACACCTCCAGGTTCTCTTCGATTCAGGGAGATTGCAAGGTGAAGCATTGGCTTAGTGGTTAGGTCTTGGACTAGATGGTCAGTGCCATAACTCGTAGGGTTTCCAAGACCAGATTATTACAGAGTTTGCACTGCTCTAACCTCCACCTACTAATGATGTTTAGGTACAGGTCGATCCCTTTATGTAGGGAGATTGACAATGTCAATATTACACCTATTTGTAAGCAATCTAGGATTGGTGTCTAGGAGAGTCTATAGAGCATTATGTCATGAGGTTTTTCTATACTATAGTAGGCGATTCCACCAGGAACGCAATTACATCAAGTTTGTGATCTTTTATGGAGTGGTGTACCTGATGAGATTTAAATGATGATCCTCTACCCTCATGATTTCCCTAGTCTCGAGCATTTCATAACTGAGATATTGCATACAAAGGAACAACTGATGGCTTCAATTGAGGATTTTCACATGGATATCCATAATGAGGAAGATAATCAGATGGTGCTCGATTGTATTCCAAGACCACCATAGTGCCTTATGCCAACGATGATCTATCTACTGACTCTAGTGATGAGGAATAGAGGATCTTGAGGAGGAACCCTTGAACAACGATATGTTTGACATTAACTCTGATTAGGAGAGATATATCTCTTGATAGCCCTTTTTGATGTATGTACAAATTTTGGATGAAATTCTGTTTGTATTTAGGTGACTAACATGTTTAGGCATATGATGACCTTCTTGACCATGTATATATGTACCCCTAGTAAACAACATCACTCTCGATAGTGGTGTCTATGTACGATCAGTAAGGATGACTGCTAACGAAGGAAAAGTTTATATATGTATTTGACCTTGTATGTATATATCATGTTAGCCACTCTTGACATGTTTGGCCAATAACTTACATCGCCTTTTGTTTACCTTCCTCGTCATTGATGCTATAAGTTTTTTTGCCTTTCTCACTAAAGAACTCCCTTAAGTTTCCTTTTTTTCAACTAATCGACAATCTCCAATCGTAATGCCTTACAATCGACAATCAAATGATCGGTGCCTCTATGAAAATCGTAGTACTTTGAGGCATCTCTAGCTAGGTTAGGAAGAAGTTTTTTTGGCCAGGTAACATAGTCCTTCCCTTGAAGATGAGCCATCAATTCCCTGTACTTATGTTCAGTGCATATTTAGGCATGAGGGAGGTCGCCTGGCTTCTCTCGTTGATCATTCCTCATGTTGGGAGTTTGGTCTTCAAGGGTTTCTGGTTCTTTCGTGATTTCCCAGTTGCATACCCCCTCATGAGCATTCTAATTTTCTATTGCATGACCGAGCTAGGTCATGTTCTACTCTCTTATCCTCCTCTTTAAGTCCAATGAATGCCCTTGCTTGAGCTCATACTTCTTATATCGACTTCAGATAATGTGCACAGATGCTATCCTTAAACTTAGACTTATGTAAGAGTCCATTTTTCAATGCTTCTTGAGTAGTATCGTCATCATGTCTTGTGATCTTAGATACGACTTTATTGAACCTCTTAATATAAGCACGAAGAGGTTCACTTTGACCTTGGATGAGTCCCTAAAGATCCTTAGACGTCTTGCAGGTTTCGATGTGGACCAAGTAACTGTTCATAGACTCCATTATTAGCTTTTCAAAAGAATCAATCGATTCTAGTGGGAAGTTACAAAACCAATATAAGGCAGGCCCTTTTAAGCTTTGTGTAAAAAGCTTGCATATCATATCATTAACCATCCTTTCGAAATGTTGGTGGCATGTATGACATGCGTATGCTGTAATAAATGGTCATGTAGATCTGACATTCCATCAAAGCGAGGAAACACAACATTCCCAAACTTAGGAGGAACCATGCTCATTATCTGCCTAGTTAGAGGCGTTTCCTTTACTCCCTTTGCTAGGTCGTCAATACTTGACGTGTTGCTCGTCGCTTTTTGTAATTGTGAGGTAAGCTTCTACTCGATCTATGTCTCAAGTGTCTTCATGCCCTCAACCATGATTCCCCTCATCATGGCTTCAAAATCCATCATACCAAGTGGCATGAGTTCTTTTGGTGGTGGTGGTGGCTGTGTGGAGTTAATCGTCCATTTGTTACACTTTGGTTGTTGGTTAGAATTAATCGGTGGTGTGCAACCTCTTCTACCTGTCGAGTGTCAATGAGTGGTAGCCTTGGTTGTTGCTGTAGAGCCAAGAATCGTCAACGGTTGCATTAGTGCCATAGGGCTATAAGTATTCTCCTGTGCCCTTAAAGTAATAGCATATATGTTCTGGTTCCGAAATCCTCTGGAAGAAGGTATTGAATACTCACTGTATAGGTAGTAGTAGTAGTAATAGGGTGTTGAGAACATAGCTGCATTGTCTAGCCATTAAGCCTATTATGTAGGGTTTGGTTCTCACTGGACAACTCCTGTATGCTTTTGTTAGATGCTTCTTATCGAGAAGATAGTTCTCGAATTAGATGCCTCAAGTTGGCAACTTCGGAAGCCAAAGTAGGTTTGACTTGCTCATTCGAATGACTAGTGGAAAGGTTATGACCCTCTTACTCGATGGGCTGGTGTTATCTAGGTTGTCCACCATGGTGACTGATGGAATAAAGACTTCGAGAGTTGATGACCAAAAGGCCCTACGATGGGCGCCAAACTGTAGATGTGAGAATCTATGATTAGAAAATAAAATTGATTAATAAGAAGAAATCAATTGTGAAAATTAGGGGTCGTTGATCACCGTTATAATCCTCATTACCGTTAACATGTCAAGATTATTATGAAAAATCCATGTTAGACAACCTAAAAATAAAGCAAGTGTAGAAAGTAAATATCCAAACCAAAAATTACAATAGTTCACTCTTGAAGGGGTTACATCCAATGTCGAGTTCTTCACTATGTTAAGTCTAAATTTATAAAGAAGAGTCGAGTACAATGTTTCTAGGATAATTTCTACAGAGTAATGATAAGTAAAAAAAAAAAATGGTGTGTCTTCTGAAGGGTCCTCTCTCCCTATTTATAGAGTCCCGATGAGGCTGTTACATAAGCAGTTACCACTCCCTTCCTTTCGTCGTCGGGCAGCTGAGCAAGGTAATAGTGAGTAGTGGCAGTGAAGAAATGGGAGCTTAGTACGCACTTACCCACGTTCTCTGAGAGATGATAGTCGTAAAACGATGTGTCCATGAAGATCGGATTACTTTAGAGAAGTTTGGAGTTGTAACAACAATTAGTCAACTTAACATGTAACAACTACTAACCAACTGATGTGTGATGACTAGTCGCATATGGTGGCCAACAACTAGTAACTTACTTTGCGAGCTGAGTAATCGACTTGATGATCATCGAGTAGCCAAGTAAATGACTAGACAACTAGTATAAATAATATTTCCAACCACATGTAAGTTCAAGAGTAGGAGATGAATTTGTACCCCAAAAGAACCCTACAAACATGCATAGACTATCAGGAGCTAAATAAGGTTACTCCTCTTTAGAGAATTGATGATTTGTTCGATCAACTAAAAGGAGCAGTAATATTTTTAAAGATTGACTTATGTTTCGGTTATCCTCAGCTCCGAGTCAAGGATGAAGACATTCCAAAGTTAGCTTTTTGAACAAATTATGGGCACTATGAGTTTTGTGTAATGTCGTTTGGTTTGACCAATGCTCTGGCAACATTTGTGGATTTAATAAACTAAGTCTTCAAGGATTACCTTGACAAATTTGTCATTGTCTTTATTGATGACATTTTGATTTATTTTAGGACTATAGAAGAGCATGAGGAGTATCTAAGGATTGCACTCTAGCTATTAAGAGAACATCAACTGTATGCTAGATTCTCGAAATGTGAATTTTGGCTTAAGAAAGTTCACTTCTTAGGGCATGTGATGTCACAAGAAGGAGTTTCTATGGATTCTGTCAAAGTCAAAGTAGTGAACAAGTGGCCAGAATCGAAGGTGTTACTAAGATTAGAAGTTTTCTCGGATTAGCATACTACTATTGACGTTTTGTTGAAGGTTTTTTTGGAGCGGCAAACTTATAATAAAAAGCAAAACAATGATTTATAGTTATTGTTCATTTTTATTAGAAAACATGATGTCATGTGGCAAGTAGAGAAGGTAAAGGACGACAAAGAGAGTAACTTTAGCATTTCTCTTTTTATTTTTTTTAAAAAAATCTTGTTTCTATTTATAACTCATGTGGAGGTATATTGGTAGGTGTTGATGCAATTTTAATGTGGGGTATAATTGTAATAACGAAAAATTATGATTTAGTGGGGACATTAATGGATTCCGTGAGGGCAAATAGGATCATTTCTGTTGCAATTGGGCATGAGGAAACAAGAATTCAACACCCCCCATTGTCTACTTTTTTAGAGGCCTGGTAAAGCGGATCTGGGCCGGAGATGATCAAAAGTGGGCTAGCCCCAATAAAAGTCCAATAGCGACGATGACATAGTAAAACCCTAAAACGTGCTCTGTCCCTCGATGTTCTTACACATTCTTCACGATACGGTTGTCTCCTTCTCCAACGCCTCTGGTGCTCTCTCTTCTCTGTTTCGATTTATTCCCCAATTGTTCCACTTTTCAGAAATCGATTTTGATTTCAAGGTCCTTTTCTCCATGTGAACTGCCTTTTTTTTCTTGTATTTCTTCGAATATATTTTGTTCTTCGCACAATGTAGATTTAGATTTTTATACCCATTTCTGGGTTTTTTTTTTTTTTTTATTTGGTTCTATCATCAATGTATATTGAAATTTTTAAACCGATGATTCTTCGCATCATGTCAATAATTATAGTCTTTTTAGTGGAATTATATCTATATATATATATATATTTATGATGCGTGCTGTTGATTTTGTGTGGTAACTTTGTGGTTCAGGTGAGTGCTGGATTATCTGGTGTTTATTGAGTGAGGCTGAGAATTTTGATTGGAGACATGTCGACTTTTGCTAAACCTGAAAACGCTTTGAAGCGAGCCGAAGGTGAGTCGTGAATCATGATCTGGGTATTGTTACTTTAGGTTGTTTGGTAAGAGGGAAAAGTGGAAAGAGTAATATGATTGAAAAGACTAGTGCAAGGATCTCGGAATCTATGGTTTTTTTTTTTTTTTTTTGAGGGGATGGAGGAGGAATGGACTGCGTGAGGTGTTTAAAAAACCCCAATTTTAATCTCTTACGATATCGAGAGAGTGGAGGAGGGAATCCATGCCAAATAAAACAAGAGAAAAGTTATCTATTTTCTCTCTCTAATTTCCTCACCTAGGCTGTGTACCTTTCTTTGGTCTCTATTTTATTTCCCTCTTACCATACACAACCATTATATAATTTTTTACTCCTAAGCAAAATTTTTTCTGTTTGTTGGTTTTTTGCTATCCTAGCGAAATAATTTTCATGGTATTGATGAAAAAGAGAGAAAAAAATGGAAACCACTTTTTTGTTTTGTTTTGTTTTTTGGATACTATCTTTTGATTACAGTTATAGATCCCTTTTATCTTGACCCCTTTAAAGGATGAACAACTCCTCCTCCTTGATTCTTCTTTTGATGATCCTTCTAAAAAGTTCATATTTTTGCTTGCTGATGCACATATATTACCAGACTCATATCTTTACCACATTGTCTCGTTCATTCTGACAAGATTTTTGAGTGCTTTAAAAGATATTATGTTTGATTATGTAAGGCGTGACGTATGTATAGGAAGAAAAGTACTTTCATCTGAACTGTGAAATATATACTTTGTCGACGCAGAGTTAATTAATGTTGGGCAGAAGCAGGACGCATTGCAAGCTCTTCATGATCTGATAACATCAAAGAGATATCGAGCGTGGCAAAAGCCACTGGAGAGGATTATGTTTAAATACGTAGAGCTTTGTGTTGACCTACGGAGGGGCAGATTTGCAAAGGATGGTCTGATTCAGTACCGCATCATATGTCAACAAGTGAATGTTAGTTCCCTGGAAGAGGTGATTAAGCATTTTATGCATCTGTCTACTGAGAAAGCAGAGCAGGCTCGTAGTCAAGCACAGGCCTTGGAAGAAGCACTTGATGTTGATGATCTTGAAGCAGATAAAAGGCCAGAAGATCTCATGCTAAGTTACGTCAGCGGGGAGAAGGGAAAAGATAGATCTGATCGCGAACTTGTAACTCCTTGGTTCAAGTTTTTGTGGGAAACCTATAGAACGGTGCTAGAAATTTTAAGGAATAACTCAAAGTTGGAGGCACTTTATGCGGTATAGTATTTTCTTCTAAGACCAGTCTTTTTTTTTTAATGACAGTGTTAATCTTTTGCTTTTGAATATATATGTACATAGCCATAAAGTACTTTACAAGTATGGTGGATACTTATGGACAAGACAGAAATTTGAAAAGGTTTGTTAAGTGCTATTTTCTTTCTTGGGCTGTGGGGGCCTGATTCTGCATGTCACAAGTTTGGGTTTATAGTATGGGGGCGGTAGGTTGTGGTCTAGAATCTAGATGAGCCTCGTTCGTTTAAAAACCTCCCATTCCTGTTTTTGTTCACTTTATGTAACTGACGATGAGAAGTTGGTTGATGTGGTTGTTGGTTGTAGAAATAGAGATTTTACCAATTAACTTGTTCTTGAGGCCTATAGCCAAACAATGCGTTACTTTTATTTTTTATTTTTTATTTTGTTGATATAGATTTGATTTTCATAGACCTATTTGCTTTGTATTTTGTGGGTTTGTCCACACACAGAGACAAAGCTTATTTCTTGAAGAAAAATAATTTGGTTTTCTTCTCACGTCTATCAGACAGCATATTTCTAGAAGAAAAAGTAAATTGGTTTTCTTCTTCTCATTTCTGTCAGTGGTCTATGTGGTTCATCAGCTTCTTTTATCACAATGTGACTACTTAAGACTATGCTCACCATATTTTGTTTTTAACTGTACGTGGCCCACGGAATTTTTTAATTCTTCATCGTAGGAAAAGGAAGCTTTTTATTATCTTGTGTGGTCAATTATGTGTTTTTTTAATTAAAATTTAACCTCTTGCACTTTCATTTCGATCAACTCTTTCTTATAATTTTTCTGTACAAATGAAGCAGCTTATGTCAGTCATAGAATCTATTTCTAATTTTTGGCCTTTATTTATAGATGACAGCACACCGAGCTTTCCAGTTTTGCAAGCAATACAAACGAACAACTGAGTTTCGCAGGTTGTGTGAAATCATCAGGAACCATTTAGCCAATCTTAACAAGTACAGAGACCAAAGAGACAGACCTGATCTCTCAGCACCAGAAAGCTTGCAGCTGTATCTCGATACAAGATTTGAACAGCTTAAGATTGCTACTGAACTTGAGCTCTGGCAGGTCTCTTTGAAATACCCTATTTGCAAGTTTATGTTTACCAGAATAGACATTTCTTTAACTGCACAATTTATTGGACTGTTTGTTACTGGAATGTGCCTGTCTCTTATAATTATTTTCCCCTACAGGAAGCTTTTCGTTCTGTTGAAGACATTCATGGATTGATGTGCATGGTTAAGAAATCCCCAAAACCATCATTGATGGTGGTTTACTATGTGAAGTTATCAGAAATTTTCTGGATTTCATCAAGCCATCTTTATCACGCTTATGCATGGTTTAAGCTTTTCAGTCTGCAAAAAAGCTTCAATAAGAACTTAAGCCAGAAGGATTTGCAGTTGATAGCATCATCGGTGGTTTTGGCTGCCCTTTCTGTGGCTCCGTATGACCAAAGACATGGTGCATCACATCTAGAGATTGAAAATGAAAAGGAGCGGAACTTGAGGATGGCTAATCTTATAGGCTTTAATCTTGACCCTAAGCTTGAGAGAGGAGAAGTGGTATTGTTTCACTCGTCTTTTGCTATTTATATATGCGCACGCGCGTGTGTTCATAGTCAACTTTTTCGGGCTGACACTGTTCTTTCTTTGTTCAGCTTTCACGGGCTTCTCTGCTATCAGAACTGGTAAGTTCCTAGTTGTTGGTTTCTTTATTGTTTATGGTTATTTTAATTTTCTTTTCTTTGCTTGTGATGATATTAGAGTTTAGAACATGTTGATTTTTCTAGAAGGCACGAATGTTACAACTTCTGCAGTCAACTTGCACTTTGAACATTTCAAATCTGTGTAGTTAATAAATTTTCCAGTATGTTTTCTTGTAGTGATTTATTTCAGTGCATTGTATTTTTAATGCTGGGGGCTCTCGGGAATTGAAGGTTTTGAAGGTCTCATGTCTGAACTTTCTTTCAATCAATCATTCAATCAAAATTTTCTGTTGTTACTTTTAACATGGATGCAAAAGAGTTGTAGGTACAAGTATTAATGTAATAATGCTCTGACACGATAGGAATGGAAGAAAAAATTATGCATGTCATTTGCAATAGTTTTATTTGGATTTCATTTCAGGCTGCAAAAGGGGTATTAAGCTGTGCAACCCAGGAAGTAAAAGATCTTTACCATCTTCTAGAGCATGAATTTCTGCCTTTAGATCTTGCATTAAAGATACAGCCATTGTTGACCAAGATTTCAAAAGTTGGGGGTAAGCTTTCTTCTGCTTCTTCTGTTCCAGAAGTGCAACTGTCTCAATACGTTCCTGCCTTGGAAAAGCTTGCTACTCTGAGGTTACTGCACCAGGTGTGTCACCGTTTATGTTTATTATAGCAGATTTTATATATTTTAACTTGCTCAAATGCAGTTGTTCTTGCAGCTGTTAATTTCCTTTTTTTACACCTTCCAGGTTTCTCAGGTGTATCAGACAATGAAAATTGAGCGTTTATCTCAAATGATTCCCTTCTATGATTTTTCTATTGTTGAGAAAATTTCGGTGGATGCTGTCAAGCATAAGTTCGTGGCCATGAAAATTGATCACATGAAGGGTGTGGTATTGTTTGGTAATTTGGTAAGTTTATGCTTTCACTTAACTTTCTATGCCTTCTTTGCAGTATTTTTTTTCACTGGAATTTGCCGGAATTTGGTTTTGTCATGGTTCTGCTGTTCCTTAGAATGAACCTCTCGTCTTTGATGGTTGACTTAAAAAAAATAATAATTGAAATGAATATTTAGGGTTCCTATGAAACTATGCCGTTATTCTAGCCTTTATTATATCGAGTTTTTTCTGTGCCAATTAAATTAGTGAAATTTACTTAGCCAATTATTAATATCTGATCAACAAGCATGCACCTTTTTTTTTTTTTTTTGTGGCCTCTGCATGTTGGATTATACATGGGTTTTAGATTGTGCTTATCACCGTTTGCTATTTATGCTTAATCCTTTTTCTCTCCAGATTTTTAAAAATTTTAATTTTAATGTGAGGTGCATGATGCATTGTTGATGTGTTGTTTACAATCCTTATCCTTGCACTTTGATTGCCAGTGAAGAAACCCATGGGAAGTTTTTCTCTGAGATGCTCTTACCTTTTCTATTTCTCTTCCTTTTTTTTTAAATTTTACTTGGTTGTGTTGTGGCTAATTTTTGGATCAGTGATGTTTAACAAAATACTGCGTTATCTATCTGCAATTCCCTTTGAGGAATTGAAGAAGATTATATGTTACTGAGATCTGACTATAAAAAATAATAAAAAAAAGTATGCGCTGCTCTTAAATATTTCTAGTTGGATTATCACGGGTTTTGGATTTTGCATAACTGCATATTGCCGCTCCCTATTTATGCTTAATCCTAGATCGTTTTTCAAGATTTTTTTTTTCTTTTTTTAAATTTTAATGTGAGGTGCATCAATGATGAGTTTTTAATAATCGTTATCCTTGCACTTTGATCACCAATGAAGAAACTCATGGGGAAGTTTTTCTCTGAGATGCTCCTGCCTTTTTTGTTTTCCTTCCTCTTTATTTTATTTTATTTTATTTTACTTGGTTACGTTGTGGCTAATTTTTGGGATCAATGATGTATAACAAAATGCTGCGTTATCTATCTGCAATTTCCTTTGAGGAATTGAAGAAGATTATATGTCACTGAGATCTGACAATAGAAAATAAAAAAAAAAAAGAAAAATGCTTTGCTTTTGAATATTTCTAGTTGATTTGTTATCACATTGAATTTGATGCATGTTGTGGTTTAGTTTAGCTTGGAGTAAGACATTTGTGCAGGTTTAGTTATGTTTCCTCTCAGACATGTCATCAGTAGATTCATTTTGGTTGAGCCTTCAAAAGGCTCCAGTCCTTCAGTCTCATCATAGGCATACAGGACCATATGCTGTGTGGCATGCATTTTCTATTTCGTTTGTCCTATCCTGTCTTATCCCCAAGAAAATGAGAGAATGGTAAATAGTCTATGAAGAGCCAACAAAAGCATGAGCTTGCGTGTTTCCGCCTTTGTCTTTGTGATTAGGATGTCTAGGGGGTCTTGTTTATTTTCTTGTCAACTTGATGTTTCATACTTTCTGAAGCTTTTCCTTGTTTCCTTTGTTTCCTTGTGTTAACTCTTTCAGGTTATTGAATCTGATACTGCTTGTGATCACTTGACTATTCTTGCTGAGTCTTTGAACAAAGCAAGGGCTATGATATACCCTGCTGCAAAGAGAGTACTAAAATTGGGGGACATGCTACCTTCTTTAGCAGAAATGGTGGACAAAGAACATAAAAGGCTTCTTGCTCGGAAATCAATTATAGAGAGAAGGAAGGAAGAACATGAACGTCAGCTATTGCAAAATGTATGATCTTTTTGCTGCTACTTGAGCTGATGTTTGATTCAAACCTGCATAGATATATTTTTTCAAAAAAAAAAAAAAATGATATGTTATAAATTGATTGGCCTTTTTTTTTATTAAAAAAAGGAACGTAATGAAGAAGTCAAGAAGATGCAAGAGCAGAAGTTAACTGAGGAGTTAGAGAGGCAGAGGTTAGCAATTGAAACTGAGAATCGGAACAAATTAAGGATAATGAAGGAAATACAGGAGCGGGAGCGTTTAGAAGTGGCTCAGCTTAAGGAGCAGAACGCAAGGCTCAAGAATAGATCTGACCTGGTGAGTTGAATTTTGGTATCCTGTAATCATACTATTGTTTTGTTTTTTTGTTTTTGTTTTTTGTTTTGTTTTTTTGTTTTGTTTTTTTTTGTCTTTTTGTAAAAGTTGATCCTGTCATGCCGACAATGATCTCCTTTTACAGGAGAACATGGGAAAGCAAGCTTTGCTCGAGTTGGCAATGCAAGAACAACTTAAGGAGAGGCAGGAAATGGAAAAGAAACTGCAAAAACTTGCTAAAACAATGGATTATTTGGAAAGAGCAAAAAGAGAAGAGTCTGCTCCCTTGATTGAAGCTGCGTTTCAGCAACGCCTGGTGGAAGAGAGGATACTTCATGAACGCGAACAACAGGTGTCCGCATGTATACATTTGTTTGTTGTGAACTATATTGAAGAAAGATATCCTTTGTGTTCAAAGTTTTCCCTAGGTGTAGTTCTAGCTGTTTTTTCTACCTCAGTAACCTCAAACCATAAAATACATTTGTTGGCTTCTAACTTCATAGCTGTAATTGCAGCTGGAAACTGAGCTGAGCCAACAGCGACATGAAGGGGACGTGAAGGAGAAGAATAGATTGTCACGTATGGTTGACAATAAGGTTAGTTTTAAATTCAACCTTTTTTTTTTTGCACTTGCCGTTCTTGCATTTTCTGTTTCCCCTTTTCCTTTCTCTGGTTGAATATTGATGTCCGAGAAGCCTAAAGATCGAGAAATTCCTTTGGGTAGTTTCATCTATCTGATTAAAGTTGGTTTAATCTTTGCTTATTCTAGTGGATATGTTTTTAATAATTGATTATCTGCAACAGCCACATAAGCAACCATGTGTAGATCAAAACTTTTATGTCGATTAATGTTCCATTTGGTGATGTGGTTCCTTCACATTGCGGCTTATAGCTCAAAATTCAAGCTGCTGGTTAACACATATCTCTTTTTATTTTTCCTGTAGATGATTTTCCAAGAGAGGGTGATGAGCCGTAGGCAAGCAGAATTTGACAGAAGAAGAGTTGAGAGAGAGGAGCAAATTAACCAAATGATTCAGGCTCGGAAGCAGGAGAGAGAAGCCTTGAGAAAGAAAATATTCTACGTGAGGTCTGAAGAAGAAAGACTCAGAAAGCTTCGTGAGGAGGAGGAAGCCCGCAAGCGTGAAGGTATAATCTTGGATAAGCTTTATATTACCTTAGGATCTCAAAAAAAGTTTATGCATTTTCATTATCAAGCTCTTACACGTCTTTTTTCGAGAATTCTTACGGTAGGCTTATCATTTTTATATGGTTGTTTACAGCTATTCTTCCTCTCCTACCCTTCATGACAGGAACAGCTATTTAATTTCATAATTTGTCTCCGTATGTGATGTGTTGTTTATTTCATGCAGAGGCTGAGAGGCAAAAGAAGGAAGAAGCTGAACGCAAGGCGAAATTGGATGAGATTGCTGAGAAGCAGAGGCAAAGAGAGCGGGAACTTGAAGAGAAGGAAAGGCTTAGGAGAGAAGCACTGTTGGGAAGATCCACTGAGCCCCTTTCTAAGCCTTCTGAGCTTCCTTCCGGTGCTCGTCCGAGCGAGCCAGCTGCTGCTCCTGCTGCTGCCGCCGCTGCCGCCGCCACCAACGGTGGTGCTGCCCCACCACCATCCACTGGAAAATACGTGCCTAGGTTCCGTCTGCAGAAGACCGAAGCCTCTGCTCAGGCCCCATCACCAGAACCGGATCGTTGGAGCAGGCACGACAGTCACCCTCCTTCTACTGACAGGTGGCGTAGTGGCTCAAGGTCAACTTGGTCCTCATCTAGAAACCCGCCTCGTGGCTCGGAACGTTGATCATTTGATGGGAAGATGAGGTGTTGATGGTTTTCTTGAAGGCGGGCCAATTTTGACCGTGATCAAGCTGTTTGAACTTCTGCTGGACGCTTAGAAAGTAATCAAATTTAAAGACTTGGTAAAGCTATTATTTACTTTTTTATTTTATGTTTTTTGTTTCCCCCTTTTAGAGATCTTTCCCCCTTGATTTACATTCCATCTCGCAAGTGACATGTCGCGGGGACTTCTTTTGTAATTGTTTAGGATGGTTGACCAAGTTGTTATTCTATTTTAATTCAATAACTGTGTTGCTGTCTTCTCCACTCCTGTTGGAGACTCTTTTCCCTTCTTTTGTTTTAGTTTTCATCATAGTTGCTGTTACAGCTTCCAAGCAATGATTTGAGAGAAAAATATGTGGTTTCCCCAGTGGTGATGATCTTCACAACACTTGTGGCCATTGTCATATATATATATATATATATATTAGAAAGATTCTTTAAGCATTTTGAGTAACAGTATTCTAAATACGAAGCTTTTCATTGAAGGAAGAAAATTGGAGTTTTTCGGTTTGATGATCTAAATGCGGTCTAAAGGTATCCATCTCCATATATTTGAACCATTTGACTTAAAACTTTAGATTGCGGCTAATAGCTCAATGAAATGCTACATTGGTGTGTCGATGTTATCATTTTTTATGCTACCGATGGCAATTTGGCATTTGGCATTTGAACATTAATATTTATAATATTGTTACTTTCAAATTATTTAATATAAAACGTTAGCTTATACAATTTGGCAATTTGGCATTTGGCATTTGGCATTTGAACGTTAGCTTATTTTAAGGGGAATACTATGATGAGAACCTCTAAAAAGTTCTCGTCAATGAGAACCTCTTTCATTCTTATTTTTTGATTGTTGGGTTAAAATTTCATGATCCAAAATTTAAATCCCACAAAAACAAAGATAAACACAGCTTCACTTTGTCATTTTTTAACCTTTTTATTTTTAACATAACAATTAAAAAAAATTAAAAAGCCAAAAATTAGAAAAAAAAAGTCTAGTGGGGGTGGGGGTCATCGTTGGTGAGGCTAAGATATTCCGACAGGAGGGGGTGGTGGGTGGAGAGGAGGGAGATCGATTGTCGACTGCGCTATGTCGGCTCGACCTCTGCGCAAGGCGAGGGAATCACAACGCCATTTGAATTCCACACAACAGGACTGTAACCTCCTTGCAACCCCATCTCGACCCGCATAGGCGAAGCGTTTGGGCACGAAGATAACAAGCTGTCGACAGTTGAAACCAGGCGGAAGGGTCATGACCTCGCTATATGTGGGTGGCAATGACAAATCTCGACCAAAGGTCGTGACCGTTTGAGTCGGAATCGTGACCGCTGTTGAGATTTGGGGTGATCAAGGATCGCTGGCACACGTCCTTTGGAGCCGCCAGTGCAGTGTTCTTCTTCTTCTTCTTCTTCTTCTTCTTCTTTTGGGTTTTTTTTATTTTTTTTGGTTTTAAATAAAAATCTGGTATGCTTGGCTCATGCTAGGATTAATGAGCTTGTTAAATTTTTAATTATGAGATGTTGATCTAATGGATAGAAAAATGTTTTTATTGATAAAAGCTTTTAGATGGCTTTATTATAGTTTTTTTTTTTTTTTATTTTAATGATATAATTTTAAGGCATATGTAAAATATTTATAAATGGATGTTATAATTTAATGAGAAAAGAAAGAAATAGCATATCTAAGAAAAGTAATAAAAATTAATAGCAACTACTAAAAAATGTTTAGTAAATAGCAAACGATGTTCAAATGAGATCTTTATATGAGCAAAATCCCAAAAGTGCCTCTTTATACAAATTTTGTTTTTTTGTTTTTTTACTTTTTCTCCTATCGACTCTCTCCTTTCCTCCCCAACAACTCATCTACAACCTAGATCTCCTATTTTTAATTTTCTTTTTTATTTTTTTTCAGGTTTTAACATATTCCCTCTCTCTCTTACGTTTTCTCTCTCCTCCTTTCTCTTGCTAAGATGGCAAACTAGAGGGGCGAACTCAGACATTGTTCTATTGATGGTGCCGCAGGAGAACAATAGACTGTGTTGCCAGACGCCAAACTGCTTGAATTGATCATTGACTCCTTTCACTAGAAAAGACAACCCGACACCGTTTCTTCAATGGCAAAGGGCGAACTTGGCGAGGAAGGAGGTTGGCGAAGCCACGTTAGGTCCAACGAGGGCAGTCGCCCCCATAGGTCCAAGTGGTTCTTTTATGATATAAGCCCAATATTAATTTTTTCTATCCTTTTTTTTTTTCTTATTTTGCCCATACTAAAACTTCTTATTTACAATATTTATATTTAAGCTTTTATATAAGTTTCAATTAGCTCCTGAATTTTATCTTTTGAATTTTTAAAGCATTTGGAAACCTTAGTTCAAACTACTAGTTTGAACAAAAAACACTACATTAATTTAAATTTTATAACAAAAAAAACACTATAATAACCTTAGTTTGAGCTAAATGTTTTAGTTTAAACCAAGGTTCCCATACAACCTATTATATCTCAATTATAATATACTAAATGAATAACCCAACCACAATATTATACAAATTCATAATTTTATAAATCGTAAATTTCAAAAATTAAATTAAACTCTATTAAAATAATAATAATGTGTTTTGGTTTGAACTAATTCAAATTGTGTAAGAAAAAACACTATAATAGCTTTGGTTTAAACTAAGGTTCCTAAACAAACTGATTATATTTCAATTTTATAATACTAAATGAACAACAACTTAACTATAGTATTATACGAATTCATAATTTTGTGAATCATAAATTTCAAAAATTGAATTAAACTATATTAAAATAGTAATATTGTGTTTTAATTAAAAATTTGATTTAAGTTACGCCCCTACTTGAAAAATTACCTTGCTCTGCCACTAAAGGTGGTGTAGCAGCAACCACTTAAACCACTTGACTAGCTATAAGAGGGACATAGACTCGGCGGTAAGGCAGCAAAGCTTGTGGGAATGAGCTTGTTGATCTGCATCGGAGAGAAGGTCGGTGTCGAGCACTAGGTGGTGTTGAAGTTGTGAAGGCGTTTTGAAGGAGAAGAAAATTAGAAAGAGAGAGGGAGCCTAGGAGGGGTACTTCAGGGATTTTAAGGGGAAAAAAACTAATCGAAACTGGCCTTTTTTTTTTTTTCAATTTCGATGAATCTTCTGATTATTTCCATAGTTTATGGAAAAGTGATATATGCTGCAATTTCTATGTTTTAATTCAACAAACACAATTAGGTCCTTTATCTTATTAAGCTTTTTAATATAATATTGTGGTGGAAACACGACAATAAAAGTGAAATTGAGTAGGCTGAGTGTGTTTTTTAAATTTTCAACCCACCCAAATAAAGTTTTATTGGGGGGATGTAACACCCATGATTTAATTAAGTGAGATTAGTGAGTAAATGGTGAATTAGTGTATTATGATGTAAATTAAACCTAATTTAACTATTTTGTGATATTTTCAAATTAAAGTTACTTTTGATTATTATTAATTATTTTAAACCACTCTTAACTATTTTTATTTGTATTTGTTATTTTGAATTTTAAAATAAAACAATTTGTTAAATGTCTAGTATGTCCCTTTTTAAAAGACCGTGTGTTGGAATAGGGTTTTCACACTACAAAGCCACATTTTCTCTCTATTTATTCCTCTCCCTCTCCTTCCCTCACTCACTCTCTCATACGCTCTCTCACGCTCTCCCTATCTCACTTTCTCATACTCTTTCTCGTTTCTCTCTTTCACTGTCCCTTTCTTTCTCTCCTTCCTCTCATTTTTGATCTAAAATCAAAGCTCAAGTTTCAATTTTCGGTGGATTGGAAGCTCCGGAATACGTTTGGGTAATCATAAACTCGATTTAAGGCTTATATTCAAGGTCAGTTTGTTTATTTTTTAATTTTTAAACTTTTTCTAAATTTTCTAAATTTCTTTGAAATATTGTAATCTAGGATTTATGAGCTTAGAAAACCTTAAATCTAAGTTAGTGAAACTCATAACATCTACAATCTAGGTTTGGTTTGATGAAAAACGGATTTAAATCAAGTTTTTTTTTCTCCAATTTTCTCATTTTTGGATTTCGTCAAAAATTTCTATCCAAATATTGTTTAAATGTGTTTAAGAGTGTTTTAGTATGTTTTTCCTATCATATATGAATGTTTTCTATGCTTGGGAATTGAGAAAAAGGGTTGGAAATGAAGATTTAAGCTTGGGAGGCAAAAGCTAGAATATGAAACTTTCTAAATTTTTTCAGTTCGGCAGGCTAGACTGATTCCTTTAGCAGGCCAAACCTGCAAAAGTTCGATAGGCTGATCTTGCTTGGCCGGTTGACAAAATTGTGTAGTTTGATAGACCGGACCAGGGAATTTGGCATGCTGACCAGCCATAGGAAAAATGGCTGTTTTAATTAGGTTCATCGAGTTATTGGATTTATTGTTCACACCTATCTGGCAGCATCATGGTATACCAAAATTAAGTATTTTGACAAATTATTATTGGTAACACAGTAGTAGCCAAGTACCTTTGATAGCCCATAAGTTTACCTTTAGTAATATAATAGACTAAGATCGGTGTAGATGTTGGCAGTAGGTTCCAAGTTTTTTAGCTATGATGTTAATTACAGGTTCTCTTTTTATATAGTGTTTGGGAGACGGTTGAAACTTTGTGACTGCACACTATAGCATGTGAGCAATTTTTTACTTTTGATTGTAGCATGTGAGAGCTTTACACTATTTATGATTGAAACTGTATGGTTTCAACAACACCAAACACCGTATTAGTAATTGTAGGCATAACTTAATCATAAATCTATATCATTCTTTCAATATTAAGGTCTAAAATTCCAATTTCTCAACCTTGATTCAAGGGAAAAAAATTGTCCTAATAAAAAAATAATTCTTTTTTTTTTAAATCTAGTTGTGGATTTGTCTTAAAAACTAAAAAAGAAAAAAAAAAAAAGGTGCATAAGAGGAATATCACCTATCTGATTTTGATCACCTAAACTTTCAAATGATATACTAATAGTTTCCAAGCTTTTCAAATTCTATGTCAATGGTTACTTTGTAATAGGAATGTTAAAAGCTGACGGATTTCATTAAGTGAAGTACACGTAATCTAGTTTAAACACTTGCCTTAATCAAACTACTCACAATTAATTTTACTAGATTACTATTAATTAACGAGTTATGTGTGCCTCACATGATGAAATTTATTAAATTTTTAATGCTTTTGTCACAGAAATGTCATTAGCGTAATATTTGGAAAGATCAAAGACTATTATTGTGTCAATTGAAATTTTAAGGTCAAAATAAAACAACTGCTATTCTTCGGGACTAAAAGTACAAATGATTAACTTGACTTCAAAAGTATGATTTAAATCCATGATTTATTATGATGAGAAAATCATATGTTATGCCAAACTTTTTAAAAAATGTGTTTATTCTTGCTAGAATTAAAAAAAGTTGTACCATGCTACTATCAATATTATCATTTTAAAAATAATTAGTGTGTGTTGTTTAAATTTTCCCCCCCCAACTAATTCAAATAAAGAAATCCTTTTCTTAACTCTCTCTCTCTCATCTATCATAATATTTTTAGTGGAATGATAAATTTCAAGTACAATGCTACTAGAGTTTAAAATGGTGGTATTTATAAAAAGAATAAATTGCCACATTAGTCCTCAACCTTTCACTAAAGTGTTATTTTGGTATGCAATCTTTTTTTTTATTTAACCGACCCTAACCTTTTATTTTAGTTGTTGAGGGACCATTTTTAACTAGCGACTACTAACTTTGGTGTTAGTGAGCTGCACATGAGTTTTTTAGTAAGGGCATTTTAGTGAAATAATATTTTTAAAAAAATTAAATTAAAACATATTTCTTTAAAAAATTAAAATTAAAATGTAAAAAAAAAAAAAACAGCCCATTGTTAAGGACTGGAAGAGAGAGAGTGTGATGGGGGTGGGGGGCTCTAGTAGTCGCATTGAGTGTCAAGTCAAGGTTGTAGGGTGGCAAGCAGGCAAGTTGTGACAGGGGTGGGGCTCGACGGCGATGGGTTGGCGGGTAGGGGCTAGGCTAGGCGTGAAGGGATAGGGGCCGATGGGATTGGTGGGCTTTGATGGTCATATAATGGTGATAGGGTGGCAGGTGGGCTGGGTGCGATGAGGAAGGGTTTCGATGACGATAGGGTGGCGGGTGGGTGCTAGGCTAGGCACAAAAGGAGAGAGGCCGATGGGGTTAGGGTCCAAGAGGGGCTGACGGGGTATGAGGGTGCGATCGTTGACTTGGGTTGGGGTGGTAAGGTGCAGAGGCGGGGGCACCAGCCTTGGAAGGAGGAGGGTGTGGTAGGATCAACGATGTTGGAGGGAGTGGCTGGTTTTTTTTTTTTTTTCTTTTTTTGTTGATTTTGAATTTTTTTTCCTTGAAAAGTAAATAAATGATTGTGATTTGGTGTTTTTAAATCAATGGTTGTGATTTGCCTTTAATTTTTTTAATGTATCAATTTATTTGAAGGATAATTTAGTAATTTTAATTAAAATTGACGTCAATAATTTTTTCCATCCAAACTTAAAGGCTTGACCATTAAAATGGTTGCTCAGCAACAAAAATAAAAGTCTAGAATTAGTTAAAAAAATCAAAGATCATAATAATATTTTCGTGAAAGATTTGAGACCAATATGACCCTATGAAAATTCCGAATTATTTGGATCCGTGAATGATCCATAAATCCCTTCTCTCCCTTCGCTTCGGCCCGATGCCGGCCCACTTGAGAAAACCTGGTTTATCCATTTCTCGCTTAAACCCTGCCCCTGTACCCTGGCCTCGTCTCGCTCTGCATTTTCATTCTTTTCACTTTTTACATTCTGAAAAAATCCTCGGTTTTTCTCCCAAAATGAGTGCCTTTTCCGCGAGACTTACCAGATATTTGAGAACATCTGTTCCTACGTTGCCCAGTTCGTCGCTAGGTTTGTTTTTCTATCTCAATATATATCTTTTTCACGCATACAATCAATTAATATCCTTTTTTTTTTTATATCCGGTATATGGATTTCTCTGCTTTGAGTTTAGAAACAGTTATTTACTAAATACTCCACATGAGCAGAGTTTTTTTTTTTTTTTTTTTCTTTTTGCGTAGTTAGATTGGTTTTTGTGGCTAATTTTGTTGAAATAATTCGGGGTGGTATGATTCTGAGTTGGATATACTAAGTGGGTTTAGCTCGAGAGAGGTTTAAATGTCATGGTTTGTACGATTAACGAGACGATCATCTAGTAATTTTGTTATCTCTAGAGGGTGCTTTCTCAAAAATAAGTGATAAGTACATTGCGTTCTTGAGTAAGGTAATGCATTTTGCATTTATTTTTATTTTTATTTTTAAACTTGGACATATAGCATGATTTTACTTCAATACAACAAAAATTAAAAATATGTTACAAATAGAAAAAATTAATATCATTATAATAATTACATTGTAATCTTGTAGCGTAAAATGAAAAAATCATTATGAATAATAGTATTATGCTATTCCTAAATTGTTCCACAAAGTTTGCTAGATTTTAATTTCATTCCTCTGAACATACCTTGTACCCCTTTTTTTTGGTAATGCTTAATTTGGGCGTTTTGGATTATTTATGATGATGCTTGTCTTGACTGGTTCTAGCGGCAGGTGCGGAAAGAAGCTCAAAGCTGTGGTTTTCTAGCAAGTCGTTTGGCGGAGAAAATAAGGAGGGTGAGAATGATGGAGCAGAGGAAGAGTATGGAGAATTACTTGGTGACAATTCAGAAGCAGAACTGCAACCTCAGGGAGTGAATCCCGGTAAAGGTTGGGAATTCCGGGGTGTGCATAGGGTAAAGATGATATTGACTCTTCATTCAGATACATGATTGTGGGACTTTTGGCTTTTTCTTTGTAGAATTTTACTTGCATAGACAAGGTTAACGACTACATTTTTTTTTTTTTTCTTTTTCATACAATAAAATAACTTTTGATGGGTTGTTGAATCATGTTCTTAGTCAAGTTATTCAGCCAAGTAAAGAAATAACTTCACAAGTTTCTTGTCATTTAAGAATCAACAATTTTCTTTCACTCATTTATTTGAGCAATCAAATGGTGGGTTTTTGTTTTCATAGGTTCTTCCCAACGTTTCTAACTCAGACACTCACGAACCTACATGCAGGCAATAATCTGTGGAAAAGTTGGACAACCTCCAGTGCAGAAGCTCTTAAGGAATGGGCGGAATTTAACCATATTTACAGTTGGGACAGGAGGCATGTTTGACCAAAGAGTGGATCCAGAAAAAGGGCTGCCAAGACCTGCTCAGTGGCACCGAATTGCTGTCCACAATGAGGCACTCGGGGCTTATGCAATACAAAAAATTGTTAAGAAGTACACATCCACATTTAAAGTACATTAATTTTTTTTTTTAAAAAAAAAAGAAAAAGGAAAAGAAAAGAGTCACTCTAACATTAAAGGTTAAATGCAGCTCGTCAGTTTATGTTGAGGGTGACATCGAAACAAGAGTTTACAATGACAGCATCAATGGTGAAGTCAAATACATCGCAGAGATATGTGTTCGTCGTGATGGTATGTGGCCCAATATCATCGTTTTTATTTAGATTCAGTTCTTCTTTTTCACTATTCTACTGTGTTATATGGTGTCTTGCCTTGTGCTCTATCCTGTTCCACTAGGTTAAAGATGAGAAAATAGTGTTACTTGGGGTACGACTTTTGAGCCTAATCGATCTCCTCCTTGGAGGGTGAGAGACGTTGTGTAGCTTATCAAATATTGCAGGTTTCTAACCATGTATTCTTGGCACATGAGCATTTTGTGTGAGTATCTATTCTACAAATTAATTGATATTGGTCGACATACATATTCATTACCCGGTGCAAATCATACTACATATTTGTCCATCTAAATATCTGGAGATGTACTACTTTTTCTAGAGCGTCAAGACAAAGGTTTATGTATTGGTCCGCTACAAATATTACTACAAGAATTCTGATATAGATTTTATAGTCAAGTTTAGAGTGTTCTAACCTTGTGTAGATGGATGTATGCATGTAGGCGAAAATTTACATTTTGTGACCCTGTCGATCGATACAAAAATCTTGTGATAATGATGTATAAAAGTTGGAAAATCTCTATTTTGTGTGGTAAGTTTCAACACTTCCTCCTCGAGGCAAACTGAAAAGAAGGAAAAGAGAGGACGAAGGAGACACAGAGATTTATTATCCATGGATGACAAATAAATTTAATAGTTAGATTTTTGCTTTGATATATAGTTAATACATACAAAGGCATGACTAATTATGCTGCAAAACTTTCACCTTTCAGGGAGGATACGCGTCATAAAGACCAGAGAAAGTGCCAGCAATATTTCCTTGGATGATTTGCGTAAGTTTAGTCTTTTACACACACACACACACGTATTTATATAAAAAGTCATATAGTGTAACGAGTCTTTAAATCAACTGTTATGTCAGATGTATTATTCTCCCCTTCTTCTTTTTTTTTTTTTCAATTAATGAATCTTTGAGGGGTATTATTTGACAAAATATGCTGTTTTGTCGTCTTGATCAATTTGCCCATATGTTAATTGCAGGAGAGGGATTGTTTTAGCCTTAGAGCCCTTAGAATCTTGGTCTTGGAAAGGAGTTCTGATCAGTGATCTCCCCCTGTTACTCGTTGATAAAATTCTCTGATCAGTGATCAAGCCTCTATGACTTTAGTATGAAATATATTGTATGTTCGCTGGTTTAGCTGTAATCAGGTGGAGAAAGATGTTGATTTTAACTGATTTTTATTTGCTGTCTTTGGCATCATCTTTATCTTGGGACGAAGATTGGCTAGTTTTGGGGCCATTTTGATTTTTTATTTTCTTGGCATGGAAAAGCTTTCTGGGAACTTTTTATAAATGTTATCTTTTAAGATTTACTTGTTATAAATACCACACATGTTTATTTATGGTATAATTTAATATGTAATATGAGCGACAGTACGACATGATTTTTTTTTTTTTTTAGTGTGACATGAATAAACACAATTTTTAAAAGTGTGGCATAATATGTAATTTTTTTCAAGCTCTTTATTTTTAATCACTGTTTGATGTTCAATATTCTATACGTGCATGGATGAATTTACAAGTTCGCTCATAAAAATTCCAAAATTTCAGGGCTTGGGGAAAAAAGAAAGGATCTATGCTTTAATTCCCCAGTTTTAAACTCAACTTAGACGTCTATGCAAAAGTTTGTTGGATTCAACGTCACATGAAACTTCCCTGTTTTAGTACATTGCTAGTCTAAAAGCATGCACTTCGCGATTGCATATTGAGCATATTAACCAAAAAAAAAAAAAAAAAGGAAAAAAACTAATATGTGCAAAACAGAGGACGAGAATGAAAAAAAAAACAAACATGTGGGAAAAAGGACAAAATGGGAAAAATGGGGGAAAAGAGAGGGAAGAAAAAGTTGAAGAAAAAATACCTGAGAAGTAAACAAAAAAAAGAAAGAAAAAAAGCAAAGGTGAAACGTTTTGGCATTTCTTTCGTCACGGATTCTCTGTCTTAGGATTAGAAAGATAAAGCCTTAATTGTGGGGTTTTGTCATGGGAGTTTGGGGCTCATTTTTCAAAATATTCAAAATTGAGACTCAAGTGCTAAAAAAAATGAGAGTTTAGGGACAGGAGTGGCAAGAATAAGAAAGTTTGGAGGCTTATTTGTCTATTTATTGAAAATGAGGACTCAAATGCCACAAAAGTTAAAATAATTGGGGACTCAGGAGCCAAAAACCTCCTCTTTTATATTTTTGTTTATTTATTTTTTTAGCAATTCAATCCAACTTTATCAATATTTTAGTATGGTCTGTTCCAGCATTCTAAAATTTGCTTAGTATAACTTCGTTTCTTTGATTTGTTTTCATCGTACAATAATGTATTTCTAAAACCACTAAAGAAAAATTTTCTATAGCCTATATGGGTGACTGACCCGTCCTAAACTCAAATCTTGTTGGTTTGTGCATTACTCCTAAATTGTGCTTAACAATAATAAGTCTGTTTTATGTTCTGCCTATCTGTTGGCGTCTTTTGTGATAACGGAGAGGAGACAGAGGTTTGAATTTTTGGACATAAGAATGTGTTTAAGGCATGTATAAAACACTTTCTTTAAAGGATTTATTTGCCCTTAGTTATTCAAGTTTGTTAGAGAGTTTTTGTAGCAAATTACTCTCAAGATACAACAAACACTTAAACATTATATTTAGGAATAAGGGTGATCCAAAATAAGATATAAAATCTGTATAATTCTAGAGATTTGAAAATAGACAAAGGTGTTATTTTATGAATGGATACAACTGGTTCAATTGACATAACTTTTGCTTAAAGGTACCTCTTCATTTGTAAAGATATCTATTCATACATCAATGTAACTATTACAACAGATATGTCTGTTGTTCATAGTTATTCAGGTTTGTATGAAAGCATACAACTAATGATTACACCTGTTCGGAACAATTCAAAAGACACAATATTTCAATATGTATCAATGCTCGGGTCAGCGTCACGATGCCAGCTATTTTGCCAAAGCATGTTTGGGCTTGCGTTGCGACGCCAGTTTTTGGCATTGTGATGCTACCTGTTCTGCTACAACATGCCTGGGTCAGCATCGCGATGCCAACTATTCTGCCACCAAAAATAATTGATTCTATTTTCAACGCTGCAGCTTCAAAAACAAACGCCGCGGCACTACGTGTTGACATTAAACACATTAAGAACATGTGTATTTCATATCAACAAGTGTGCCTTTAATCTTTAATATAGAGAGAGACATATTATAATATCTCTAACACTATCTAGTTTGGTGGGGTTGTTGAATATTGCACTTTTCTAGTTCAACCTATCCAAAAAAATTGTCGGCCTACGAATATGGTTTTTATCCTTTCGGTGATGCCAGAAATAGTTTCGATATACGATTTTATCTCTCAGATTTAATCAGATACAATTTGAAAGGTTTTCTATGTTCGTTGATCAGGGTTTAACAGAAGAACTTTATAAGTCACCAAAGATTGAAGATATAGTTCTAGAAATTGAAATCAATTATTTGTGGAAACATACCAATTCTTTTTTGCGGCTCATATCTTAGAGGTTGTCTTTTTCTACTATTTGATCGATACCTCATAAGCTGAAACACCCGTTATTTTAACGGGCATGATTTTTATAAAAATCATATGAATAAAATGTCACTTTAGTATTTCTTACCAAGTCTCCATAGGAAACATTCAAAATGTACTTATAACTCACTTCTACTAACCTTGTCCCCCTACATTAATGCTCAATTAAGTTGCCTCTTTCTCATTTAGCCAAAGGTCTCTGAAGGAGACATAGAATTAATTCACCTCAATTACTAGGAGACATTGATATATTTTCTCAACCATATTTTTAATGCTTCCTTCATCTTCTTCCACAACTTGCCCCATTTGCCCCCTAAATTATGTAGGCATTATTTACTAAAAGTCTCCAAGGGAGACATGATAATATTTTCTTTTAATGCTCATTTGTTTCTTCCTTTTACTTTCCCCATAAACCTATAATTATCTCCCGCTCCTCAATTATTTTTATGCCTTTTTATTCAACCATCACCATCTTCTTCTTTAGTTTCTCATTCTCTCTCTTTCTCACTTCAATTTCTAACTAAAGACACAAAGCATAAATCTCTCTTTGCAGCCAAAGTAACTATAATTCCCAGCCATGTTTGAAGTTGTTTTGGAGTTAATTCAAGCTTGATTTTTACCCGAACTTTGGTGTTTTTCAAAGGAGTTTTGAGGTAGGTTTTTTTTAATTCAAACTTGGTTTTTAGTATGTGTTTCTCCATCTTTAATGTATAATTTTCGTGTTCAAAGTTCATGCAAATTTCTAATTATGTTAGCATGCATATTTGAGCATTTATGAACAAAAACTTGTGTCTTGAATTAAAACCAACAACCAACCTTTATTTTGGTTTGATGATGATTTTGGAATAAAACTATGAGAATATGTTTATTATGATTATATAATGCATGCTACATATTTTGGAATGATTTTGCGATTTTGATCAAGGATAATATGCTTTGAGTTAAAGAAGAACTTGATATTCCATAAACTTTGTAATACCTCCATGGGCAGTGGCCCTTTCTTGAAATTCTAGAATTTGATGAAAATGAATTTTGTAAATTAGTTTGCATATTTAAAAAGTAGACATCCTAAACTTTCCAACGAGCTATCATGAGACTAAATCGGAGTTGTATTTATTTTCTATGAATTTTTCAATTCTCGGATTGGAAACTAGTAAACCTACCAGTGACAGTATATCACCCGTTTACCTTAAGTAAACCACCTGTTAACCCATGTGCCAATTGTAGATAGTGAACCTAACTTTGCTCACCTTCTAATCCCTTAATATCTTGTAACCTTTCCAACACTATCCTAAGTGATTTATGAATCTTATTAGAGACTAAAATATGTAGATTTACACATAATTCATTTATAGATGTGGTTATATGTTGTACTTTAGTTTTAATTGTCTTTATGCACGACTTAGGATCAAGGGTGTGTGGAGCTAACGTTAATTAATTTCGAGATTAAAAAATTGTTGAGAAGCTTGAAAGGTAGGGATTCTATTACTCATCTTTTATGAGGTTTTTATGAAATTAAAATTGATTGTTTTACCACAAGATATATGTATCTATGTTGAACTGCTATTATATGAGAATCACATATGAAACTATGACATGAACTCACCATGTATTGATTAACAAGGAACATAATGAATTAACATATGTTGTTATAAATTGGGAAGCATGGTTAGGAAAATTGACTCTATAAATAATGATGGAACATTGAGAAATGGTAAGACGTGAAGAGGGCGACGGTTACGTCTTTGGGCACAAATACCCTAAAAGGTAAAATAGAGGAGAGGTGATGACGCTCCTTTAGGTCGAAAGTCCTAGTGTACAGAAATCGACTTGGTGAGGACTCAGGGCTTGATGTCCCCTCATCAGAATACCCTCGGAATGTTTGGAAGGTAGCCAAGCACGCCCATTTGGGTTTCAATAAATTGACTGATACTCTATGTAATGTGGATACCTAGAAATAATGATGAATATTAATATTGTATATGTATATGTATGAAACTTAGTAATGATTAACTATGGCATCTACGGAATATGATCATAATTAATCTCATAATTTGGATAATGATGAAAACTAACTAACCATGCAGATTTAATGTGGTAAAGAATAAAACCTAAAGGTGAGTAATGGTTTTCCTTACTGAGCATGTTGTTGCTCATTCCCTTATATTTTTCTCTTTTTAGGACTCACTAAGTGTGAGATGGTTACAAGAAAAACAATTGAGGAAGCTATGTAGTTACATTACGTTGAAATTGCTTCAAATGCAAAGAATGATCTGTATGATAATGTAAGCATCAATTGTTACTTTCTGTGACTGTATTAAGATTTGTTGAGGGTTGAAGTGATGATGATGACAATTGTATATTATTAAAATTTAAGGTGCTACATTAAACTGTGATTTATTTATTTATTTATGTTTTATTTTTATTTTGAGAGTTTCTATTTAAGTCCAGAGTAAATTACTTTGATGTTTTATCTTCATTTTCTGATTTTCATTTTATTTATTTAAAAACTGTTAACCCCCATATAGGGGCCTTACATAAGCTCATTGCTTTTGGCTTTTTATCCATTAAAAATAGAATGATAATTACGTTATTTTTATTTAAAGGATAAATTTTACGAATTCCCCGTGAACTATATAACTTGTGTCAAAATATCCCTAGACTTTAAAAAGTACCTGTTGCACTCCCTGAACTATAATATTTCTCCATATTCACCTCCTGAACTTTGAAACTTCTTGTTTTTTAGACAAAATACTATTTGTCATCCTCTTTAAAAATATAAATTCATCAATTTATTCAAAACCCTTAAAGAACTAACTTAACTTATAATAGTTCTCCATTTTTCCTTTATCTTTTCCTTGCTTTTGAGCAGGTACTCTAAAGACAGAATATACGAGAGTTTGAGACCTAATTAGTTAATTTAGAGTGAAAAAAATATTCATATTAACCCCTATGTATCATATATAATCTTAAATCAAACAAAAATTCAAAAATTCCATCAAAAAAAATATTTCAAAGTTAAAGGCGAATTTGGAGAAATATTATACTTCAAGGGCACAATATATATGTTTCAAAATATGAGGGTATATTGACACAAATGACATAGTTACAAAGGAATTTGTAATATTTACCCTTATTTGAATAGTGTAGACTTCTACTGCTTTGAATTGCACTACGACTCTAAGGTATGTTTATTAAGGAAGATAGGATAAGAAAGAGTAAGAGATAGAATGGAAAATATTGAAAAGAAATAAAGAAATAAGAATTCTTAGTGAGGAGAAGAAGAATTCTTAATTATAATGACAAGTATTGTAATAATTTAAACTTAATTTCTATCCTTATTGTATTAATCTTTCTCACAAGTATTCTTGGTCCTCATCATATAATGATTCCTTCCGATACAAACATGCCATTTTTCTTTTACAAGTAAGAAGTGTAATTTTCATTGAACTGTATATCTTAGCCTATTTTGGTTTTATAGTTCTTTTTTTTTTTTTTTGGTGAAAATTATATTAATGTAGGTTGACACATGACAAATCTAGATCTTGTTATTTTGTATATGATGATCATTTCGTAATTCTAAACTTGCATTATCAGTGTTCAACTGAGGGAGAAAATATGTCCATATGTATCTACCTTGTTTGAACCAATCAATTTCCTGCAAGTGACACATTCCCTTATCAATATTCCAATACCATTGGAATTTTTCTTTTTTGATATACCACAATTTTCTTCAAAATTTTATTTTTTCACACTCAAAAAGTATTTTAAAATTTTAAAAATTATATATATCTGTGAAATGAAAAAGAATATAACAAAAATATATTTAATATTACAAAAAATACAACACAATTTCAAAAAGGAAAAAACTTTGACAGTATTAATAAAATTCCTTTCATATTTTTGAGGTTTTTATTGGTATTTATACCTTTTAAAATTTTAAAATATTTTTTGAGTATAAAAAAAAGAATAAAATTTGTAAGAAAATTTTGATATATATAAAAAAAAAAAGAGGGATCCAACTAGTAGCATGTTTTTAATTGATTTTTATTGCTTTTAATCATCAACAAAAACTATTTTTATTATAGTTCTATTTTTTGTTGTTTTTATAACTAAGATTACTGAAATGCCTCTAATTTTAAAAATATTTATTAATTTGCCATTAAAATTCTAATAGAGTGACCAATTTGTTAACAATTCATACTTCAGGGGGAACAGATGTTAAGTTTTGAAGTTCGGGGAGTAAAGTGTTATAAGAGCTATAGTTTAGAGGGAATTTTTGTAATTAATTCTTTTTTAAATTGTAAACAAAACAAGAATTTTCATTTGTTTTCCTTGAGAAACATTAATTTTATTATATTGTTTTTTTTTTTTTGTTTTTCAAGAGTGAATATGACCATTAAAAAAATCAATTTGGACTTGGCTAATGGGTTTTTTTTAAAAAAAAAAAATTGCAAGTTGCAAACTATGAAAGGTGAATAATTGTTTCCCTCCTAAAAAAAAAAAAAATGTTTTGAAATAAAACAATAGCCAATTAATGTTTAGAAGGAGCTGGATTTGGTTAATCTGATGGATGTATTTATCTTGTTGTCCCATATATTGATCTTGTTCAATCTTGACTTGAAAGAGAGGTTTGTTCTTGTCATTTAATTAAGAACTGATCTCTGAAAACTGAAACCAAGAACGTGTATGTAAATTTCTTGGATCCCAAAAAAAAAATTACAAGATCGGGATGTTGTTGGAATACAAGCCCAAAAGCCTCTCATAAAACAATGTTTTAGGCACATTGTTGGAGCATTCTATAAATGACGTATCGTTTTTCAGTTATATGGACACAAATATCGGCCTACACAGCGACATGTCGTTTAATTGCCCTGAAGAACGACATGCAATTTACATATTTGGACAAAATGCAAACTTAATAAACGACACGACGTTTTAATACATAAATGACAGTACGAGGCAATACAAGAACGACATGCCTCAAAAGAAACGGAGTGCGACCAAGTGCTTGGTCTGTTTGGTTTTGAATTCTGACGATTGGAATTATTTGTATTTGAACCATAGAATCTAATGGATCGTTTGACAAAACGGTTGAAACCAACAATTTTGATTCTAAAACTATAACATGTGAAAATTTTATACTATAATAATTTTTTATGTTTTTATTGTAATATGTAAAAGTTTTAAACTATTCATACTTATAATTGATTATTTCAACCGTTCTTTCAAACAACGCATAAACAATGTAGTTTATACTGTGCTCTGAATTGATATTTGATTATGCAATTAAAGTGTGATCTAAAAGTCTATGTTTGAAAACATGGACACGTACTGAAAACATGAATTTAGGAAAAGTTATTCTCTCTTTGAGCTGGTCCAAACCAAACCAGCCGTTGAATCCAAAAAAAAGTAGCCCCTTCTTAACTTGCCAAACACCTATTTCAGTTGGGCTCATTCAAAAGTCCAGATTGGCGAAACCCCTTTTGTACCACAGAGCACCTTCAGAAATTCTACAAAACCCTCTGGATTAGAATGCAACGGAGCAGCCAATGAGGCTACATCCTGGACTGACTTTTTCACCTATGCGTTCAGGTCTCTTGATTTATGAAGTAGCATAAGAGGTTTTGTCTTGAACCAAAATAAAATAAAATAAAAAAGACTTCCATTTTCTACTTTCTGTGATGTTTTTTATGCCAACAGAAGGGATAATTTTTTTCTCCACGTACATGGAATGGAGTGCCTCCCATTTTTTGTCCCTGATTAAGATCCAGGTCTCTTCCTGTATACCCCCACATTACCTTTTCTCTCTCCTACTTTTTTAAGTTACAAGCACATCTTCGTTAAGCTTATTAGGTAGAAATGCCCAAAGAAAATTGTATTGGTTAAGATGATGAGACAAAATGATATAGTAATTATGTGCACAATCATAAAAAGCAGGGCATCATCAAACAAGACAGGAAAACTGCCATAAAGTAACTATAATATACAATTAACACCAATACATGAATCACAATAAGGACAATGTAGCCCAGGTTAGCTGGGTCTTGTAGACAACTTCAAAAACTTGCCCACAAGTATCCCCAATCTAATGTATATTTCAGTTGTTCCAACAAGATGATAATATTCAGTGCACAATTAGGGATTAGCAAATGGATATAGAAAATAGCTACTGTATCGAAAACATATGACTATAAAATCTTCAAATTACTTACAAATACAAGCTGTTAGCAATCAAACCATCATAAAGACATCTATCAGACAGCACTTACTTGTTCTCCATCGGTCAATCCAACAGCTGAGCACAAACCAGAATCCACACAAACTCTTTAACAAGTGCAAAATAGACACTGGCCCTTCATAATCTCGTCCTCTCATTTCTTACAGATATCTAGAAAAATCACCACCTTGGAAAGGAAAAACTGCCATCTAAGTATGCTCACACTGCCAGAGAAAAAATATACTATGGAATCAGATGAATTACTATGAGGTCACTGTGGGTCTGCTCGGTCTTTTTCCCTCCATGGCGTCTTTCTTTTTCCGGCAGATGGTGCAGAGGAAGGGGCCTTCCCAAGGCTTGGATGCTAGTGAGAAAAAAGGGCCAGAGTCTACTGATAAACCATCCACTGGGGGTTGATCAACTTGGCAGACCGCACATCTGACAATTCCAGATTTTGCATCCAAAGGATAATCCTTACCAAGCCTGTATTTTGAATGAGAGAGTCAATGAATTTAACGTCTTAGTCAAGACAACTGATATGTCTTACTCATCACAGACAGAAAAGATAGTAAATTAAGAAGAAAACCAGAAAGTCTCAGATTGGATAAACACACAAGAAAGTAATGCAAGCAATGCTGTCAGGAATTAGAAGTCATATTTAGTAAGCAATCAGCAGCAGTCAGTCGATTGACATAAAAATTATGCTCTATCTTCTACTCAATCCCAAGAGATCATACCTTTCATCAAGCATCGCAGAACCCTCTTCAAATAACTCCTCCACAACTCCAACAGCAGAAAGCTTAGCTTTGTTCACCGAATTCTGTGATTTCTTCCCAAAAAGAAGTGAAGCAATCACATTTTGTCTCTTTCTTGGCGTTGGAGGCAACACAGGAAGGTCCGACGGAATTATATCAACAACTAGGCAGGTTGTGTCATCTTTTAGACCCCTCGATCTTAGGGCCTCCTAAACCACGCAAAAGAAAAATTCAAGACAAAAAATAAATAACCATATGCATGTTCAGGAAGGGTGAGGATCATAGACATCACCTTCACAACCAGCTTTGCAGCAAGCTCTGCAGGCAGTCCCCGGCAAGATTTTGCAGCCATGTCAGAAGACAATGCATCCCAGATCCCATCAGAAGCTATTATTAACCTACCTCCGGCATTTGAGAGCTGCATGACCAAATACCAGTAAATGAAATTTTAAGCATCAGAGTATTTAAAGGGTAAGTCGATGAATTCCACTGGCAATAATTCAATATGAGCTCACTTTCACTTGCTTAACATGTGGGATTGGGACAATGAACTCTCCTACATCCGTATCACCAATTGACCTAGAAAGGCATAATCCACCAGGCCAGCAGCGAAGGGGCCCAACCTATGAACCATATAAACGTTCAATGTTTAGAACAAAAAACAAAAGTTTCTCAGAAACATCTTTCTGCTACAAAAAGGAAGTACAAATTAGGAATCATTATGGATACCCCATTGCCACCAAAAACATTGAGTCTTCCTACTTCACCCCCACTTGCAGTTACACGTTCCCTCTCTTCTGCATTTTCTTCCAGTCTGTGGTCAACAGTCAACAAAGAAACTACGCCTCCCTGAGTGTCCAGTATGCATCGAGAATCCCCAACAGATGCAACAGTCACAGTCCACCCATCAATTACAACAAATGTCACAGTTGTCCCCGAAGTTTCCCCTGTTGTTCACACTAAAACTTGAGAGGAGAACAAGAAGTGAAATTCCAAAAGAACTACAGTGAAGTAAAGTTTGGTACACGCCTTTCTGTTGAAATTCTATGTCAGTTTTCACAAAACCAGCAACCAATGCACGAGGAAGTGCTTGAAGCCATTCTTCCCTGCTAACTCCTTGAGGAATTGCACTCAAGACGTTGTCCAATAAATTTTCTTTTGCAAAGATTGCAGCTGATATACCATTATGTCCATCAAATATCTGCCGATAAAGAATTCCTAATTGGTATCATAAAGAACATACAAGGAAAATAACTTAAAGTCTTTCTTCTTCATATATTGTGAACAACTTGGATCCCCACTCAACCGAAACAAGTACAACTATAAAACTAGTTGAGATCAGCAGTTTCGAATTCTTTAAAACTTGAAAGTTCTTTTTGTACTTTTCCTTTTCTCAACAACCAAAGGTTATCATCCGTCTTTAATTTAAGTGAAGAGCAATATAGATGAAACAATACCGCAAATACAGAAAATGATGTCGCCGAATTCCCAGGAATTCTCTGGCAATCTGGCTTTATCAAAAAGTAATCCTCTCCTTTCCTAGCCAAAGCAGCATGGCCATACTTCACGAATGGTTTCTCAACCTTCTCGTTCCTAAGCTCACGACCAATCAAAGTTGCAAGCGGGACAAGAGAAGGCTTCATCCTTGTTATTTCAGTCTGGCTCATTTCGTTCTATGTTTCAACATTTCGAATAACCTGGTACCCCAATGATCATCCAAATAAATAAATAAATAACCCCTTCATAATTTAATCACTCATGGGTATTATATTCTTTAAATAATTTTTTTTAAAAAAAAAAAAAAAAAAAGCAAATTGATACAATCCTAATAGATAAGTTGGAGGATATAGCACATAACACTTGCCAAGAAATTGGAAAAAACATTGAAATTTTCGGGATTTCCAAAGTCTTCATAGCAAAAGTAGTAAATGGAAAGCTCTTAAGTTCCTTTTTTTTTATAATCATCAAATTATTCATTACTCTAAAAATGCATAGCTAAGGCCCTACGAATCGAACCCTATAAGTGATACACAAAATTTTCCAGCCTTTTCTGAAAAACCAACTGAGAAAAAGTTTTTCCTTTTTCACAAATTCTACCACTTTAAAATTTTTAAAAGACAATTTACACGGATCCCCAACGAGTAAACATATCATAACTGAAATAATCTGAAAACAAAAAAAAAAAAATTAGAACAAAATGTAGCATTAATCAGCTCCTCTGGAAACCCTGATGCATGTATACAACCCTGAATAATCCACATTTAGTATTTATTTATAAAAAAAAAAAAAACCAAAAAACAATTACAGTAATGCAATTAAATCCATTTTGAAAAAAAGAGAAAACAATCGAGAATAGGAATTGGATCAAAGAAAACAGCAAAACATTTGCGAGAATGGCGAATGTTTCCTGAAAATCGGTGAGCTCCGGAGGAAAAAAAAATTAGAAACCCTAGAAGAAACTCACAAGGCGAGTCAGAAACGGATCGAGAAGCGGGGGTTGGACATTGGGCCAATCTACGAGTCATTCGTCTCCGAAAGTTAGCAGAGGCAGTTTTATCGCAAATTGAGCTCAAATCGATTGCTCAAAACCACTCTCTAAAAAAAAAAAGAGCACACACACACACGCTTAGAGAGAGAAAGTAGTGAGAGATAGAGAGGGAGTCGCAGCTTTTTCTGCGATTTGATTGGAAGATAAATCTAGAGAGAGAAGTTGGGGAGGAGAAAGAACGCGAAAAAGGGGTCTGATTTGGTGGCAACAATTTACAAAATGACATTTATGCCCTAATCATTGAGGGTAACAGAGGAGCCGAAATGACGGAAATGCCGCTGCCAGTTTGAGTTTTTGGACATTAGCTGAGAACGCTCTGTACAGAATCCAAGCAGCGGATTTTCTATTTTTATTTTGGATTTTTAGTTTTTGGTTTCCTATGTGGAAGAGGAAGGGCATTTCTGGGCTTCGAGAATATTCGTTCAATTGGGACATGATCAACGCCTGTCAATTTATGATGCGAATGCAATACAGCTCTTGATGTTGTGTAACGTTTCTTGTTAGCTTATTTGAACATAAAAGCATATTAAATGAAAGGATATTTTTCTTTTTATGTATGTTTTACAACAATTTCAAAACTATATATCTAATTATTGATCTCATCAAATTATACTTTTAAATTAAATTTAATATATAAATTTATATCTTATTTCAATTAATAGTTGATTTTGACCTTTAAAATGATCAAATTATCTTTAAGTAAAACTTTCACAAAATAAATAAAAAAATAAAAATAAAAACACATAAAACACTGAAGGTATTGTATACAGTTTTTAAGGTAAAAACTTTAGCATAAACTATAAAGTCTTTTTTTTAAGTTTTTGAAGTCATCTCATTTTTAATTTGAGGGTATTTTGATAATTTAGTAGGTTAAAATTGAATATTAATTAGGCAAAGATATAAATGTGTGTAGTAAATTTAATCTGAATGTATAAATTTGATAAGATTAAAAACTAAAAGTAAATTATTTAAATAAACTTAAAATACAATGTATAAAAAAATAAATAACCCTTATTTTTTACACATCACAAACTCTTTCTCTCCCTATTTCTCTGCCAGTGTTTTGTTGTGCTCTTATTGCATCATCCCCTTTTTCTCCCCTAAGGTTACAGGCTGGCCTTGGGTTGGCTGCTCATTCTTTGGTTGGGGTATTGGCGGGGTGTAGTTTTGGTGTTTACTATGGAGGATCGCGGCTAGGGACGTCCACCATGGGGAGATTAGTTTGTGGTCTGGGTTTCTCGTCTTTTCCATTGAGGGGAGTTGGTTTGGTGGTGGCGGCGATAGGCATGCTGGAATTAGTCTGGTGGTGGCGGCAATAGGCATGCTGGAATTAGTCTGGTGGTGGTGCCAGTAGGCATGCTCTTTAGACTATGGTTTTATTGCTATTTTTGTTTAGTTGTTTGTTTTATTTGTAATAAAGGCGATGTTTTCGTTATGATTACCATTTGAGATGGTTATAAGTGGTGCATGTGTTGGTTTCCGCTTAAATTACTTTCACACTGTGTTGCTTACGATGCTAATGTTTGGCGCTTGGACTCGATCAACTGCTTTTATATATTGATTATAGTAGTTCTTTATAACGAGTTGATCGTGCTCAGTTTTTTATGTCAAGCGGATCCCTATTGGGTCTCAAAACTTATGGTTTGTCTTCGTGCTTCATCTGTTTTTATTGGTAAATCTAATTAAATGAATAGTCTGATTCTCTCCTAATTGAGGGCATTTGCGACTATATTTGAGAACGTATTCTCTTTAGTTTAAAATAAAATATTTCAAAAAAAAATTATTTACAGAAAACGATGTTTGGATTATTGACAATTCCTTGTTTTGATTCTGATGTTTTAATTAAACAAAATGGGTCCTATAAAATCGATTTACGAGATATCCACCCCATGATTGCATCATGGAAGTTTAGCCCTGCGATGTTCATATGAGCTTTTTTTTTTTTTTTTTTCTTCACCACTTCTTAATAATAAATATAATAATAATGCGACTTTTTGTTGCCCGATTGAACCAAACAAATTCATTTAAATTAATTTCATGAATACAAATGGGTTTTTAAATCCTTTTCACTCACTTCAAAAACCAACATACATTTGGATGATTTGGTCCAAAAGGGCAAAATCCAAAAATGTTGACTTTTGATCAAGGATGGTCATGAACAACTCACTCCACATATTATACTAATTTCTCTACTAAATATGGCCTAGAAATGAGGGGGGCAACCAAGAAAAAGGTAGCGTGCCTTGGCTGTCAAACAATTTGGTGGGTTAAGATAATGCAAATTGTTTTAGATTTGATTAAGAAACCCAATTATTTTATATATAAAAAAAAATGATAAAGCAGCCCAGACCAAGTAAAGCCAACTCTTGTTTTTGTTGTGTTGGTAGAGCAAAAAAGATAAAACGAACAAATAAACCATGACTGCCGGCCCCAAATGATTATTGTTTTAATTTGTTATAATTTTTATGCTTTTTTAATTTGTTCTTAGCAATATCTAACAATTAAAGGAAAACTTTACCAAAGTCAAAACAAAGTTGTGGCAACAAGAATGTATGATTGTTCTTGATTTGCCAGATTATAATTATCTTTAAAATAATCCTATAAAATCATTTTGGAGTGATCTTCTCTAAGTAAAAAATTGTAGTAGCAACACAACAAGCGTTAAATTTTCAAAATAGCTCTAGGCAATGGAAAATACAGTGATACATATATTTATTGCGTGTTTTTTCTTTTCTCAATAGCAAAAATTATGATTCAGAATAAAATGAAAAAAAAATTAAGAATGAAATCTCTCGTTAACATTGCCAACCAAAAGTGCAAGCAGAATTTAGGGGACAAATAAATTATTTATTTCCCGTTTTATCTACTATTACTATTATTGGCCGATTGGCCGAGTTGGCCAGCAACAAAGTAGTCGGGGAGTTTTGTCACTAATTATTATTATTTTCTGTGGATATTTTCACACAAAACATCAATTTGAAAGAATTTAGTTGCTGACGTGGCCACGCGCAGGGGGCCCACTTAAGGTATTTGCCACTCATTTAGAAGGGGTCTGGATTTAGGCATACAGCTGTAGTGTTAGACGCGTGTTGCTCGCTCAAGTGGATATCTGTTGGACCCTTTTTTTATATTCATCACCAGATGGATACCGATGGATACTTCCCACTTAATTCGTTACCAAGTGTTTCATCCTCCATTGTTGTCCTCTTTCTTTTTCTTTTTTTTTTTCTTTTTTTTTTATTAATTTTTAATGTTTATACTTAACAATTTAAACATATAAATAAGACTTAAATATTAAAAAAAATTAAAAACTTTCACTCAAATGTTAAAATTAATTGAAAAGACAGCAAAAAAAAAAAAAAGAAAATGCGACAGTAAATCTTGATTCTTTAAGCTCACCATACATATAGACCATGACCACACAATAAAGATTTAAAAAAAATCTTAAAAGAGGGTTAAAATTGTTGTTAATTCGAACTAAAAAAATGTATTGATTTAAATTATATAAAAACATTAGTTTCAATTGCTTTTTTAGGTTCAAACCAAGTTATCAACGGTCTTACAAGTGTTTTCTTTTTCAAGTTTTTATTACAGATTGTATATAATTGGTTACATTTTTTGTTGGACAACTTAGATTTTTTGCTACTGCTTGAGGGTCTTTTTGAATGGGCTTAAACCCTTAAGAACCTCTGATAACATGTAAAATTATATATGTAAAATTATATGTGTTCATGAGTTTGAAATAATTTGATTATTTTATTTATTATTGAAACCTCTAATTAAGTATTTTTGCGGCTTTCTATCATTTTAATGAGATTTCTATAAAATACGTTTAGTTTGATGCTTTTATTGTTTAATTATATTTTTTATAATTTTTAGAAATATTTTTAAATAGTAATTATTTTATTTTTGTAAAATATATTTTAAAATCATAAGTTTAATTAAGTTTTATTTTGATTTTGATCTTTATTTTTATGTTTTATGTTTTAATTAGTTTTGTGTTAAATACATGTTCAATAATATTTACTTATTCTCAGTACTTGGATTTATTTTTAAGGAAAGATGGCATTGGGGTGAAAATGAAAAAAGAAATGAAAGGAAAGAACAATTGGGACCAAAGAATTAATTTATAAAAGATGTAAGTAGCAACGTTTGAGCCAAAAAAAAATAGAGCCAAGCCACAACAAGCCTCCCTTGTGCCTGGAGCCATAGCTGAGCCGCGCCGAGGAGACCAAGCCAGGACAGCAGTGGGCCCCACTACAGCGAGCTCACAAGTGCCTCCAACTCGAGCCATTCAATGTGCTAATCGAAGACTTGATCAATGGTTAAGATCATCCCATAAGCTGCCTCATCTCTAGCCACATGATTAACACACAAATTCGCGTCGTTCCGTCCTCCATAAGCCGCGAAACACTAAATCGCGAACCCAAACTTGCATTCCAAAGAGCTACAACCAACGAAGGAAAAGAATTGTTTCTAATGCAAACAAATTGCAAGCCAACGGAAGTGAAAGAAAAAGAAGAAGAAAGAAAAAAAATATATTATCTTTGCAATCAGGATGCTTCTTGAAGTGGGAGCCAAACAAGAGAAAAGAAAGAAGAAAATTTTTGTTTCTTTAGCAACCCAGACTTCAACAACCGAAGAAAGAAAGAAAGGAATCGGTTTAAAATTCATTACCCGAAAATCAGAGCTCAATCATTCAACTACTCCATTACAAGGATGGCAATGTGGCTTCATAATTCACTTAAATTCTACGAAGACAACGGTGCGTTCTTAGGTTTTTACATGTAAAATTTTGAAAAGCATCACGAGTTCGCCTATAAAAACGGAGCAATTCTCCGGTTCAAATCATCAATTTTTTATTCAGAAAGTTAGTAAACACTTAGAATTTTGAGAGAAAAATAGAGAAAAATAAAAGAATGAGGAAGAATTCTAGGAGATTTGTATAAGAAAATTTTTGAAGATCGCCACCATTATTCAAATTTCACCAATATTTTGAACTGTAAATGTTGTTAGTTTTTATGTTTTTGTTATTATTTTCAATTATGTATAGCTAAATTTATTTTTAATTAAGGGTGATTTCAAAGTCTTAGACATGATTATGTAGATGTTTGTATTATTTTTTTTTTTCAAGTTTTCAATTGTGATTGTTTATGTTTCATTATAATTAATGCCTATGGTTATTTTCTTGTATTTTTAATTATTAGTAGCAAATTATGAACTTTGATTATGGGATACTTTTGTTTGATTGTGATATGAAATATAACCTAAGTTGAATGACAACCGATCTTGTGAGTGTATTGCTTAGATCAACCTATCTTTCTCAACTTAATACGCCGTTGGATTGAATCCAGAGAGCCTGTTCTAGGTTATTTAATAAAAAGAAATTTAATAAAAAGTTTGTCTTGTTAAACTACAAAATAAGGAAAAATCGAGATGATAAAACTTGTTCCTATTTACGATTAGTAGTTTCAACCAAAAATTAGAAATATTTCTACGATTACTGCAAAATTATTGTCTAATGGTGGAGAATGAACTTTTCACTAGTTTAATCATTTTTGCCTACAAATTCTTGAATTTTGTTATAATTTTACTTATTCGTAATTGTTATTCTGATTTGAATTTTGTTAATTTAATTTGGCTATTATCATTTAATTTTTCCTTTTAATTAATTCTTGCAATTTTTTATTCACATTTTAATTATTATTTATTTTGCATTTTAATTTTATTTATGTTATTTCATTAGTTTTTAGTAATTTAGTTATTAAATTCAAAACCCTCCGCCATTTTTATTTCAAAAAAATAAATATAAAAAATAGAGATGGTGAAAATTAATAACATATTAGTTAAAATCAATCCTCATGAGAACGATACTTAACTCATCATCTATATTACTTGATAGGACCACGTATACTTGGGTGTACAAGAATCAACCTATCAACCTCTAGATTGTACACGCCACCACAAACAAAGTGGGGATCGATTTCTGCCATAAAAAGAAAAAAAAACTAATTATTTGTGCCATGACTTAGTATAAACTTTTAAGTAAAAATAACATAACTACCCTTAAATACATCAAGACTTTCTATGATTAGGTTTTCCCCCTCCTTCACCATCTTTCTTCGTTTCTCTCATAGGCCCCTCCTTCCTTATTGTCTCTCTCCTTTCACTGCTCAGCCATCCATTCGTCGTGCTTCGTTCTTTGTTGTGTCATGCCTTTCATGTCGATGGCAAACCACAATGGCAAGGATTTCAAGCTTTGCCACACTTTAGCTATTATGAGAAAAATATCTAATGCCGCCATCAGAGCTCCTCTACGAGCTTGAGTGAGGTCATCTCGACACGTCTCTCCTACCGATGACACACTTAGATGGCGAGGATCTTCGAGCTTTGTCTTGCCTCAACATCGCGAGAAGGACATGTAGTATCGCTATTAGAGCTCCTTTGCGAGCCTAAGTTAGATCGTCGTCTTGAAGTGCAATTAAGCTTCTCCCGTTGTCGTTGTTGTCACCTCGCCAATAATATAGGAACATCGCGAGTTCTTTTTTTTTCTTTTGATTTTTTTAACATATTTTTTATATGATCTTAAAGGTATCAATTTTTGCGTTTTTCTAAGTGTTCAAAATTTTTGTGGTTTTTTCTAAATTTTTTTTAGTAATTATTTGAATCTACCACCACTAAAAATGCCGGCTCTCGACAAATATCGATTATCGTGCTGCCAATCTTAGTGGTGATCAGCCGATGATAGTATGTGTACCAACAGTGACCATGGTAGATACTGCCGGTAACTGTGTGGATATCAGTGGTAACACCAACGGATACTGGATATTGGTTGGTAACTATGATACATAACATATCCTAGTTTGAGAATATTTGGAATACCGAATATAATGTGATGATGTGATCGTAGCATCGTGGCATTCTCTGCAAATATAAATATATTTTTGTAGCATAAGTCAATCCAAGTTTTATTTTTGTAGCATTTATGTAAAGAACCTCTATCCAATGGTGGTGGTGGCATGTGGTAAGATGATGATCTACCAAGGTTCTCACTCCTATCATAATAGGGATCGATTCCTTTCAATGAGGTCGTTATTATATTTTTCAATGAGTCTGTTGATTATAGTTGGGCCATTGTAATTTGGACTCCCTAGATGCTAGTAGATGAAAGCATGGTCTAAAACTCCATCACTTTTTAGGCTCTTCACATGTAAGTCACAAAATTTTGAGGGGAAAATTGTAGTAAATGTCACTTTTCTAAAAGTAATGTAATAAGTGGTAAGTTTTGAAAATATTTGTAACGAATAACAATTATATGATAATAATTTATATACCTCCTCATGTGTAGTGTAGATAATTCTTATTTACAAAGTATTTAAGTTATTGACATTATAAAATTGCTACTTGCTATATATATTTTTAAAACCCAATAATTACTTCAAAAAGTTTCAAAAATCTGTTATTTTTCTCTTTCTCTTAAATTAAGACGGATTGATTTACGCCACAAAAAATATAGAGAATGTTACACTACATTGTCATACTATATTTTAAAATGCCACAAATAGCCTTGAGATACTGGCTAATATTCGGCACCAACCATGGTTATCTGCCGATATTCTGTATCCGTCACATATACCACTATTGTTTCGTATTAGAAACCCCTATTGGTAGTGGTGCCACTCGACAAAATACTTGAAAAAGATTCACAAAAAAATTTAGAAAAATTACAAGATTATTTATTCATGACTAATAACCAAAAAAAAAAAAAAAAGAAGCAACTTATTGGATAAAAAAACTATGCTCAGCCAGGCTCAAGAAAAAAAATTATAAAAAAATCCAAGACATTGTTAGAGATGCAACAATAGGCCGAAGCCCGTGGTCCGGCCTGGGCCCGTCTGCTATAGTGATAGGTCAGGCCAGCACGGCCTGGCACTGTTCACGGCTCAGCCCGGCCCATAAATATTGGTGGGCTGGGCTGGGCCAATAAATGTCGGCCCATGGGCCGGCCCATCCCGACCCACAATGAACAATATTTTTTATGTTTTTTTTTTGTTTTTAGTAATTTTATAAACATCTTATGTATAATTATCCCAATTATACTCTTTTTTTCTTATCGAGGTTTTGTCCCACTAGGTTTTCTTTAGAAAAGGTTTTTAATGAGGCAATCATAAATAAAATATCCCTTTTTATATTTCTCTTGACTATTCAAACTTTTATATTTGTTAACTTGTTTAAAAATTCAAAAATAAAAAATAAAAAATCAAAATAAAAAAATTAAAAGTTACATGCTTAGATGGGCTGGCCCATTTAAACCCATAATGGGCCAAGATGAGCCAGCCTATTTAAGGCCCACAGCATAACCCGATACGGCCTGGCACGGCCCATGTAAAATTGGCCAGTGGGCCTAGTCGAGCCGGGCCAAGGTAATTTTAACATGGGCCTGCCCCGCCCGCGGCCCACTTGGGCCTAAGGAGAACGGGCCAGGCTAGGCCGGGCCAGCCTATTCTTGCATCACTAGACATTGTTATAGATCAAGATCTCCTTGCACAACAGTTGTTTGTGCACAGTGGAGGATCTTCATGACGACGGTGATCAGCTTTTTGAGATTGGTGGATCTACGAAGGAGATTTCGCGGAAGAGAGAGAACTAATTGGAGGAGATTGCATGAAGGGAAGGGAAAGAACGTCAGGCTGAGGGGATTGCGTTAAGGAAGAGAACGCCGATCATAAGAGATTGCGCAAATGATAGAGAGAGAACGCTACAGAGGAAGAGAGAGCTGCCAACGACAAATTCTGGTGGAGGAGGGAGGCTGGTTGCCGAGGGAGAGAGGAAGAGAGAAGAAGAGGCGGTGGGACAGTGACAAAGAGAAGGAAGGAAGGCGTCTGGGGAAGGAAGAGAGAGAAGAAGGGAGGAAAAGAACCCTAGGTCTGATCTATGAGTATTTTAGTTAGCACATAAGATTTAAATCATGCCACCATGGCATACTTTGCAATAGTTTCAAGGGTTGTGGAAGATTTCAATCTAAGGGGGAAAGTCAGTGGCATAGGGCATAATTACCTGGCAAAATTACCTAGATTTCTCTCAAGGCGTTAACTAAGGAGGTGAAAGCACCATTGATTTTTTTTTTTAGCAAAAAAAAAAAAAGCCTTGGGAACCTTTTTAACATTAAGGTCTTATTGCTAAATGGTGTGGTGTTGTGATTGGCTGCTATTGCAATTAGAACAAGGCTTACCCAGCTATACAAGCATATTTTAGGGAAAAAAACAAAATTAAAAATTGTAACAAATAAGAAGTTTACAAGGATAATTGTAAGACATGACGTGATATGAGATTTATTCTAGTACATAGCAGGTATAGTAGGCTTTCACTCTATTGAAGAAGAAAAAATTAGAAATTTCAATAAATTTCATGTGTGTGTATATGTATAGGGTGGGTGAACAAGGAAAATAACACATTTTGGACAGAAAATAGGGGGATGTTCTCTTCTTCACACCTTTTTCAATGAATTGTCTCAGCATCTTCTACCCTTTTTTTTCTTATATATATATATATATTTGCAACAATTCTTTTTTCATTATTTCATCATGTTTGCGGACGTTCTCTACTCGTGTCATCTGAAACTGAAATCACACAAGACAACAACAATTGCTGAACTGAAGAAACCGTTTCACATGCTATTTGCATCATCAGTCCTACCATTTTAATGTCATACGACACAACATGTAAACACTGTTTCTCAGTACATTGTGAAATTATGAATATAATTATGTAATGATATTGGTCTGCTGCTAAAGGTGCAAGTAAATTGATCTCAGAGCCACTTTAGAAACTTTTTCTCTCTCTATGTGAAAATTTTCCTTTCTTTCCTTTTCCATTTGAGACACATACAGGGGAAAAAGAAAAGCAAAGTGTTTCTCACAAAAACTAAAAGCCCGTATAAGCAAAACAGGAAAAACCGACCAGATGGGACAACATGATGCGTCTAATCATCACCACCTCGGAAACTTAGGCAACTAGAATCATTGCCATATTCAATACCTTAAAAAGGGAAAAAAAGAAAAAAGAAAAAAGAAAAAAACTCTACTTTTCTCTCTCTCTCTCTCTGTAACTTACCGGATAATAAGTACACGAAAAAATGTATAGCAACTGTAAAAGAACAATAAAACAACTTGCTTCAACACTTTTATAAACAGTATATATATGTTCATTTTGTAGTTCTCCGCTTTCCTTGTCCATGAACTGCCTGCCTCACAGGCCTGTACGAAGGTTGAATGAGTTGACTGACCCCATTGGGCGCCTTCCGCGGTAGTGGAGGAGAAGGGATCAATGATGGAATTAAACTCCTATTAAGAACACAAACAAGAGAAGCATTAGTGCTTTTAATTAGACGATATGATGTTGCTACTGAAAAAGAAAGCTAGACCACCCCAAAGGAAAGAATGTGGCCACATAGATGGACGAGTGTGACGACGATACCGCAAATAGATGAGCTATTGGTTAAAAATTATCATATAAAAGCTATGTGGATCCTTATATTATTATCCATAAAATATAGAGTTGACATGTGAATCTATGATTAGTTGGTGAGATATAACATTGATCCAAGTGATGGCGCTGTCATGAGATTGTTTTCTTAGTAACATGGTACTAATGTCTATTATTATTTTTTTTCTTTTTCTTTACCTGGTTTCTGGACTCCTTGCTGGCTTGGGATAGGTTTTCCCTATTTGTGCACCTCCCAAGCTGTTGGGAATGTTGGTAGCTTTATGAGGATTTATCTGCCAAAGAATGTCTGGCTCTGAAGAATCACTGGTTGCAGCCTCCAGCTGATCATCAGAGTCATCAGTGGTGGGCATCTCATACCGGTTACTCCTCTGTAAATCATAGTCTTGGCCATCCTTTTTGTTCCCGTTAAGCTTAGTGAGCTGTTGCTCCGCATATATCTTTGAAGGGTCAGGAAGGAAGCTCTGGCCGAACATCTCCGACAACTGCGTGCTGTCTACATCCCAACA
>CAMOHE010050676.1:0-60818 GCA_946598075.1 Artocarpus hirsutus | reverse complement strand
ATATATATATATATATATATATATATATATATATATTTATATATTTTATCTCACTTTTTCAAATACAAATCAAAATCATTTATCACTTTATTGAGGCTTTTGTGCTGCTGCTTTATCATTAATGCATTGCTTTATCAAAGTGACGGCAAACTTTTGATTCATAATTAAACCCATTTGCAACGGAAAACACTTTAATAAGGCAAGTCACTAACACGAACTTACAAACATAATCACATTTAACTAGTTTCTGCCTCCATGTATATATGACCGCATTATTTATTATTATTTATTATTATTATAATTGTTGTTGTTGATGCTCTTGCTACTGCTGCAAAGGAGTCCATATGCATTTGATAGGGGAAAGGATAAATTTTTTTTTAAGTTGTGAAGCCTAATTTATTGCCCCAACAATTTGTTGTCCTATGCAGTTATTTATGAGGATTGACCTTATAATTTTCTCTCGCAAAAATAGAGAGAATTAAGTAGTATGCAATTTTCTCTCGTAAACTTTTTTCTCATTAAGAATTTTCTGTAAAAGCTAAAAGTGAACATAACTCTTACATTGAAGGTAAACCATTAAAATTTTGTTCGTTCATTTTTTTTATTTTACGTTTACGTGTTTTTATTTGCTCTTGCTATAAAATTAGGGTTTGTAATTCAAAACAGTTTCAAAGGGAATGAATATTAATGTTAAAGTTATAATCTTTTGTCTTTGTTGTTAAAAAAAGAAAAACCTCAAACCACTCTTGCAATATTAGTGTCCAATTATAACCCTTCAATCAATAAAACAGGCCACCTGATCATATGATATTGTTACGACGCCATTTCAATTCATGATGTTAGAAAAGAAATTAATATTAATATATCTTTCTTTAATTTTAATGTGCTAAAAAAGAATCCATGATCGATCGTAGAAGATTTGCACAGATACTGGGGGGGAACTTAATTGCAAATCATAAACATGATACTCATAGATAGAATTATTGCCTCTTAGGACATAAGACAGATATAAAACGACCTCGCACACTCACACACTGCTATACAGTAGCTTCTTCTTTGGCTAATCACACATGATAAAAACTTGTATAATCAAAATTTTCATGTTACCACATGTAAATCTTCATGGAAGTGGGCCTCTATGATACTTTGGTGGTGGTGGAGCTCGGTGGTAAATATTGTTGAGGTCATCTCTGCGGCCCCCTTCACAAGGCACTACTTTGAAATTATAGCGTGGTTTACTCGCGAGCTGCTGACTTCTATGTCAAGAAATTGAAACAAAATCTTGATTACATGTAGTGTTATGCAATTATTATTATTATGATCCACTAAATAGAGAGATGAGTAAAATTAGAGAAATTAATCAGTATATTTCAGTTAGGTAAGCACTCATAAAACGAGCTCAATACAAGCCGACACGCTAATTTACTAAGAAAAACTAAAAAAAATTCAAAACATCCATATACACACACACATATACTTATATGACAAATTTCAGTTCCTTTTGTTTTAATTTCTCAATATATGTATTTATGTAAGTATGTATATGTATGCTTATCGGATGGCAACGGATGGATAGAATAGAAGAATGACGCAGATGAAGCACGCAAGAAACCGAAACAGTCTCATCTTTCTCTTGTGGATCAAATTGCTAGGCCAAATGAAGTGTGAGAATAAATATTTAAGAGAACTAGCTCTATATATATATATATATATATATATATCTAAACCTGAAAATGTCTAAAATATGAGGAAGATTCGCTGAAAATGTCTAAAATATGAGGAAGATTCTTGTTTCTTTCTCGTGGGTCCTTTTTCTTTGCCATTTGAGATGAGACTATGCATGTAAATTATTATAGTGAAGTTATGCGTGTGGGGTTTAGTAATTTAGTTACTTTTCTTCCGTAGACTCCACATGCATTGACACAATCAAAAGTTGATAATCTCACTTCAACATAAATCACAACCTTTTCTCAAAGTTAATGGCCGGTGTTGCTTTATCAAAGTGGACCCAAAATTTTGCTTCATTAATCAAAGTCATTGCCTCGGAAAAAGCTTTCACAAGGAATTTAACACGAACTTTGCCGACAAATTGAATTTATCTAGTTTCTGCTACTAAATACGCGTCGTGTATTTCCACTTTATTTGTTTTTTCATGTTTTCCATAGCCATCAAAATGGACTCCGCGTTAAACTACTTTTTTCACTTGCTTTTGGTTTTGGGCGTAAATTAAAGAGAATAAGATAAATACCATATTAATAAAATACAATTACAAAGCATCATATCACGATAAAAAATATAAAATTAAAAAGGTAATGAAATTTGATTAAAAAAACTGATGATTTAGAACATTTTCCTGATATTGTTGTTTTTTCACCTTACCACGTAATTCTTAAGATTAATAAATTTCTTTTTTTTTTCTTAACATTCTTGTATTTGTAGTAGTCATGTAATAGCCCACTCAGTCAAATGTGGAGTCTACGGAATTATAAGGCTGATTAGATTACTGGACCCCACATAACATATGATACCAAAAATATTATCTCAATAATTTATTTTCATGCATGCACGCATTTTCATCCCAAAAGGTGGAACCAATTAGGACCCACAAGAAAGAGACATGAATCTTTTTCCAATATAAGGCACTATAGATATTTCAGCTTTACATAGCTATTTAGTGCACACATAATATCTGTATTGGAAAAAATTTTCCCGGTTAATTATATATAAAGATATCACATGTATTAATTTCAGTCATTACAAAAAAAACTACATTTAACGACATATTATTTACAATATATAGTTTTAAATGTTATTGAAAAGTACATACAACAACATCTCCAACAGAGATGTCGTTAGTAACATTTGAAACAATAATTAACAACATCTATAGATGCCGTATTAAAGGTCTTCTTTTAACAACAATAGTTTAGTGTCGTTAAATTATTTAACGATAAGTAGTAGATGTCGTCAAAACCTTGGAGATTCCATGACATCCTTTATAGATGACATCTTGACCAATATTGTCTATAAGAGGTGTCGTGGAATTTTCAAGACTTTGACAATATCTCCTACTTGTCGTTAAATAATTTAATGATTTTAAACTATTGTCGTTAAAAGCAAAACTTTAACACGACATCTATACAGATGTCGTTAATGACATCTTTGTTGGAGATGTTGTTGTATGTACTTTTCAACGACATTCAAAAACTACATGTCGTAAATAATATGTCGTTAAATGTAGTTTTTCTTGTAGTGAGTGTAGATTTACATAATAAGTTAGCTCTTTTGGTTGAATTTCTTGTCAGTAGTGGCCTAATGGTTCAACCAGGTATTCAAAAAGGTGGACCTCCAAGAGGCCATGAAGACTATGACCATAACAATTACAAATTGAACGATGTTAGGAATTAGGCACCTCCTAATTTTAAGAACACCAAGAACGAATGATTGCAGAAAAAGGAGTTTAAAAAAAAAAGACACCAAATTTTTATACAAGTTTGTCCAAATTTGTGACTACGTCCTGTTTTTATCGATGCAGATTTTATTATGATGAAGGAGATGATTACAGATTATAAGAGAAATTTCTATCACATACTCTCAAATTATGTTTTTCAAATCTCTCTTCTATCTAGCACCTTCTATAGGTAATTTTTTAGTGTTTCTTCAACTCACACCACAATAGAGTTCTCGCACTCAAAAAATTATCTCACCCCTATAAACCCTAGCCTTCTTATCTCAATTTAAATACCTTGAAAGAGAATAAAAAATTGCAACTATGAAGAAACCCTAGCAGCCACACGTTATATTTTTTCTTTAGAATGTTGACTTCTGCATTAAGAAGTTGCGCAACACAGTGTGTTGGCGTTGTGGCACTCGAATCCGACATTGTAGCGCTGGTCTAATTTCCAGCTAATGCCGCAACGCCCGAAAGTAATGTTACATTTTACTTATAGTATCATGCTTGGCTTTTGTTGTTTCGTTTGTAATGTTACATTTTACTTATAGAAAAGTTTTGAACACGATTAATTTTTCTACATAACTTTTTAAATTAGGCAAAGATATTTAAGAAGATTATTGTGATATAAGAAATAAAAAGATTTTTTTTAACTAAACATTATGTATTGTGCAAACAAGGGTGTACGTGCCTTTGGCTCGTACTTGAAACTAGTATTACGTATATAAGACTACCTTAAATCTAGATTCTCGTCTATATATGTCATGGTGGACCAAATGAATGATCCCATAAGATCTCTTCCAAGTGAGTGATAGAACTAGTGTAATATTTTGTAGATTCTATGTATATGTGAGTACTGTGTGTATTTTTTTTCAAATATAACTTATGACAAGATTTTTTTTTCATTTACAAGTTTCAAATGCATATAGAATCAATATTCTATAGTTATGAATTTTTTAACACAACTAAGAAAGATATGTTACTTTTTTTTCCCTAACATCATTAGTTGAATATCGGATCAGGTGGCATGTATACATGATTGAACCTCACTCACTTTTTAAAAATTAAAATTTGATCCTTTAAATTTTACTTTCTATATTATGCCTTCACTAAGATTTAATATTTTCATATGCCCCCTTAACTTTTAGAGTATCTCTAATGCAAATATTATATGTCAAGTATTGACATTTGAGTATAAGAAACACTCTCTAATATAATATCATTTCTTATAGCAAATTTGTCATACGTTAAGCTTGGTAGCTTTATATATCCTTAAAATACAACTATAAAAATGAAAAAGAAAATAATACTCTAGTGAGAATATCCATATCGTTGGTGCATAATTCTGAACACTATGTATGACTAAAATCATATCAAAATAAAAAAGACATCAAGACAAATATTTTTTATGTATATCTATAAGGTGTTTGGGAGCATTAGTTCAAACCATTGGTTTTAACCAATTTGGATTAAAACCACTATAACGTCTGAGAGCTTTACATTGCAGCGTACTTTTTCTTAACGTTATAACATGTGAAAGCTGTATACTGTAAAAACAAAAATCTTTTGTTAAAACTGTGAATACCAAACACCCTTATAAAAGCCAAACATGTCATGAACCCTATTTGTAGGGTATTTTTCATAGCATAAAACTCTCAATGTGTATCTACTAGTTCTTAAAAAATATATTTTTCATAGCGTAAAACTCTCAATATGTATCTACTAGTTCTTAAAAAATATTGTAATGCAATTTTTATATCATTTATTCTTAAAAAATAGTGTATACCACCACTCTCACTTAAGTGAAAAGGCTCACTCCGTCACTAATTGAACGCATATGATGTCACGAAATGAGCAAGAAGGATTTTACTATATTAAATTTGGACGGAGGACGGGACTCAAACCCAAAGGATCGGAAAAGCCCCAAATTAGCGTTCAAACTATAATTAATCGTACGTACACACGATCATATTATTATACACCGTAATAAAAATGTAATGGGACTAAAAGTTCAACGAAACTAGATAGCTAGAGATGAATCATAATACTTTTTATCAATGCTACGCTAAATGTAATTTGTAGAGATTTTTTTCAACATGATCAACTACGAGTTAGTGTCCGGCTCAGGGGATGTTGCTCTCTTAGGAGCAGGGGGAGAAGAGTATATGGGCTCTCTTATCGCGATGGAAACCGTCACATTTTGTCACCGCTCTCACGAACTTGGGTCGAGATCACGACCCTATCGCGATAGAAAACCATCCCAGCCATAGCCACACTTGCAAATTCGTCAAGGTCGCGATCTTTGCTCTTGTTGGGGTGGGGGGCTGGGGGGGCCGCGTTTGTCTTGACTCATGAATCCACCCTTTTTTTTTTTTTGAATTATTTGAGTTGTTTTTTATTATTATTATAATTGTAAAATAAGAAAAATATAGTTGGGTATATTTTGGTTTTTATGAAAAAGCAATTTTGGGTCATAGATTTCTCATCCAACGGTTATTGAAAAAGAGTATCATTGATGAAAACTTTTTAGCTGTTCTCATTATAGTCATTCCTTTATTTCGTACATATTCAGCAACCCTGAGATTCCAATGGAAAAGAAGATTGCAACTATCGCTATATATAATTGATCTTGTGGGCAAAAATTGTGTGATGTAAGATGCAGGGCACAGACTATAATCAATCTCACGCACAAGTCTCATATCATTTTACATATTTGCAAAATGTAATGGGACTAACTTAAAAGTTTAATGAAACTCGATATATAGCTAAAGGTGATTCTTAATACCTTTTATATAAATACTAAGCTAAATGTAATATGTAGATTTTGAACAACATGATCAACTACGTACGAGTTAGTCATGTCTGTGTCCGGGGTTCGGTGCCCTAATAGGAGTACGGGGAGAACAGCATCCGGGCGCTCTTCCCAATTTCCTGGCCATCTGATCTGAAAAGTCTCAAGCAATTACATTTAGCAAAATTGTATAATAAGTTATTTTGCATGCAGAAATTTATATTAGTACTATAATATATATATATATATATATACTAAAAATTTAGTATACTTCTAGTAGGAGGTCCCTCTAAAGTAATATGTAGAAAAGAAAAATATAACATACATGATGATAATTAAACATAATATTATTGTTCAATTAATAACTTGACACCAAAAAATTTAGTGTGCAACTTCAACGTCAATGTTATATTCTTTTAATAATGACTGCCATATTACGTTTACTTCTGCCTGTTTTGTTAAGCAGGGACGGTCCCTCCTGAGAGACAGTAGAAAATACGTAACATTTATACATATATCTATGTGTAGGTTACCTAGAAGAGGCAATGTTGTTTCGTTCTTCAAAATGTTTGTGTGCTTGCTTCAATAGTTGCCTTTTAATTTATTTGCTTTTTTCTTGTAATTATGTTTATTCTTTAATATGCTTGTGTGCTTGCTTCTATAGTTGATTTTTTATTTATTTACTTTTTTCTTTAATAATTTCATATTTTTTTAATATTTCATAAAATGTTTTGATCCAACATAAGTGCAATACCTTTTTTCCTTCAACCTTTGGTTCTCAATACGTTCTTATGTACTTACTTGCTTGGTTTTTTTTTTCAGAAATCTTGTATTTTAAAAAAAATAGTTTTTCTCTAATTCTTATTTAATTAAATTTCTCAAATTTGTCCAAAGTTTTATTTATCTTAAATCTCCTATTTATTTTAAATATGTTTCGTCCAAAATTCATGCTTTGTTTCCATAAAGAGCCTTGATTTGTTTAAAGGATATTTACTTTTTTATACCCTATATTTTAATTTTATTCAAAAATTATAACTGCAATTTTTTATCTCAACAAATGTATATCTTGAAATTAGATTTAATATATAATTTTATATCTTACATTAGTCAATAATTTATTTGACTTTTAAAATTATGAAATTTTCCTCAAAGAAAATAGAGAAAAACTTGTTAAAAAAAGTAGAAAAAAATAACAAGATAAAAAAAAAAGCATTTTTGAGGCTATTATTGACATTTTTGAGGTCAAAACCCTCTATTAAAAGTTTTTTTTAAGTTTTTAAAGTTTTCTTATTTTTCAATTTGGGCATACTTTTGACAACTTTAAAGGTCAAAATTAAAGGTGACTGTAAAAAAGTATAAATTTGTACATTAAATCTAATATAGAGATATAAATTCGACAGAATCAAAAACTAAATAAATAGTGTTTGAATAAACTTAAAACATAAGGTATAAAAAGATAAGTGCTTTGAGCCTACTCTCTTGTGGATTGAAAGTTTACGATCATATCTGATGCACGTGATACATCCTTTTTATCGTTGTTTTCACAATATATTTCAACTCATGGATCTTTATTCTCTATAGACTATATACTTCTATTGTGTATTGAAAAAAAGACCATCAAATTGTTTATTATTTAACCTTTCAACTAAGAAAGTCGGTCTTCTCATAAAACATCGAATAAATTAAAGAATTTGTGCGTCTAATACAGTCTCATAAACATACGACATATGACTAAGAAATATATTTATCTATTAGTACTATAATTATTTTCTTCGTCAGAATAGTAAAACATAAATTAAAAAAGATAGGCAATTAAACTGATATTTTAATAAATATAACGATAATATAGTTGATAATGCTTTCCATACTTTTTGTATATAATAGTGCTATGATTGTTGAGAAAAAAAAATGCTACACAACGTCCCAAGGCACGTGTCTCATTCTAGTGCATACATATATATATATATATATAGAGAGAGAGAGAGAGAGAGAGAGAGAGAGACTTAAAGTGCACAAATTCTACTTACCGGCGTGGACGTAAAGATGCTGCATAGCAAAAATATTGGCAACAAGAATGATCAGGGCAACCAGCAGCATACAACGAACGGTAGAGGAGAGTCCCATAATTATTTCTAATTTCTTTCTGTATGCTGCTTAGGAACTCTGCTCGCGTTCAGCTTCTACTTTATATATACTCAGGAACAGGAGAGAAAGTCCTGATTATCATCGCGCTAGACCAAAAATAGTTAACGTGTAAACCAAGCCATCTAGATTCCTACGAATTAGTCAACAACCGTGTCGTTTACAGCTTATCGTTTGGTTCACGACATAGAAGAAACGTTAACGTTTTCCTACATTTTTGGGAACGTCTTCACTGAAAATCCTACAAAGAGTGTACGTTTTAAAACTGTTAGATCTTATGAAAATAATTTCTTTCATAGATCAACGGCTAAAAGACAAATATACCCACCAAAAGCACTGCAAGAAAAACTACATTTAACGACATATTATTTACGACATGCAGTTTTTAAATATCGTTGAAAAATACATACAACGACATCTCCAACAAAAATGTTATTAATAATATTTGAAACAACAATTAACGACATCTATATAGATGCCATATTAAAGGCCTCTTTTTAACGACAATAGTTTAGTGTCGTTAAATTATTTAACGACAAGTAGGAGATGTCGTCAAAACCTTGGAGATTCTACGACACCCCTTATAGACGATATTTGTAACACCCATCAATTTTCGTGTAACGGATTATGTTATTTTAGTAACAATGTTAAGTAATCATTTTATGATATGTGTTATGATATATGGTGCTAACCATTTTATTTAAGTGTTATGACAGGTGACGGTCACGTGGAATTGATGTGCTCAAGTGTTTATGTTATTAATGTTATATGTTTAATCATAATTTTGTGATAATTTAATATTTTGATGAATTTTGGTATGTTAGGGCAGATCGGCAGGCCGGACCATTTAGTTCGGCAGGCCGAAATGACCCTCTTGGAACGGCAGGCCGATAGTATATAATCGGCAGGCCAGACCTCATGCATTCGGCATGCCGATGACAGCTGACGAGCAGTCAGCAAAAATCTCTCTAAATTTTATGATTGAGATAATTATGTGATTGAATAATAATTATTGATTGATTGGCTTAATTATGGATAAATTCCCTCATTTTAGGAAATTAAATATTTGACTTTTGATTAATTGGATTTAATTGATAAGGTTTCCTATTTTAAAAAGGCGAGATATGGTAAGGGAGACAAAATTTGTTGACTTTCCCTTATTGTGGTCAGAAATTTCTGATATTGAGGGGGGAGACTATCCTTTCTTTACCCCATTCTTATTTTTTTTCAGGTAAAACAATTCTCTCTCTCTCCCTCACGTATTTTCTCTCATTCTCTCTCTCTTTATCACGTGTTCTTCTTCTACTCTCCCTCTCAAAATTTCCTGTTATTATTGAGTAAAATATTGAATTTTTGGGCGAATTCAAAAGAAGTTTAAAGAATATCGTTTCAAGGTAAGAACTCATTTTTTTTGGTATTTTTGAAATTATATTTCTCTCCTCAATCTGACTGAAATACCTTAGTCTAGGAATTTCATTTTGCTCTGAATTTTTTATATGTTATTCATGTATATGTTATGTGTCAACCCTCAAAATTTCATCTCAATTTATTTTTCTATGAAAAGTTATAAATTTTCTTCTCTCTGTCACTCACTGCTAATTTATGCTAAACAGTAATATTGAATTGTCTCTATGTTCCGACCTTTATATCTTTGCCTACAAATTTTCGTTTGCTCTGAAATTTTAAAATGATTTTCATGAATATGCTATGTGATGTTGCTCCAAATTTTGTGCCATTTGGTGTTATATAGACTAAGATATTAAATAATCATGCTCTGTACCTCATAATAAATTGTTGCTGATTGTTTATGTTGCATAAAAATGTCATTTTTGTTCATCATGCAAATTAAGGTTATTTTCTACAAAATTTGGAAAATATGTTTATATATATGTTAAGTATTAGACTGGAAAATTTGGTGATCATTTTATTAATATTTTATGTGTGATGGAATTTTTATTGTAACTAGATTTTTGGTACTGTTTTATCCATGAAATTGAGAGATTGTTATTAGATGAAGTTTGAATGACTTAATGATTTTTATTTGGTGATATGAAATTTTGTAGTTCTGTAATTATATGTTAATGACTTGTAATATGAATTTTGGGGTCATAGTAATTTTATTTAATTTATTGGAATATGAAAAATGTATGAAACTCACTACCTGACACAATGAAAATTATTATTGCCTTTGTCTTTTAATGCGTGTATTGGATTATATGGAATTTATTTAAAGCTGATTTTTGGATATGTTATAATCTAGGTGTCTACTATTTGCGATAATTTTTATAGATTTTTCTATGGTATGAAAATATGATAAATAGACCTAAGTTAAGGAGTGCTTACTGTGTTATTGTGGCTGGCAGATTTTGGTATATAAGTTGAATGACTTGTTTGAGACTTTAAATGGAATTTTTATGACTAATGAAAAATCATGGTAATATGTATATATGTTAACTTTGTTCTTGCAAAATTTGGTGCTCTAATTATGTGTATATGTTAAGTTATTAAAATTTTTAATTCTTGAAGGTCAGAAATGTAATTGTGTTGATAGTTTTTTTTAAATGTTTTAAAGTTAATGAAATATATTGTAAATGTATGTTTTAAGAAATGAATGTGTATGTGATGTTATATGAAAATGGATGATAAGTTGTGGTGATTAATTCATTGAAAATAAACGTTAATTGCCACTTAAGGGAAGTGTGTCTACTGTCAACTATTCAGCACCAGCACATTTTGGCCAGCCATTTTCAAGTCCCTCTGGATGGGATCAGATATATATCAGCAAAAATCAAATATCAATATTACCCAGATCACCACCAGATTATTCTAAATTAACCTCACTAGGAAATCAAACCAGATTATCTCTAAATGAAAAAATTAGCCTTCCACTTTATCCAAAACCCAGTTACAAACCTTTTCCATGAATTATCATTATCCCAGAACAACAAATAATCTTAGACAATCTTTGGAAGTTTAATCAGATCCACAGAAATACTATTGAGCTAAAGATTTTCACCATGTGATGAATAGTCTCAATATTTTCTTTCATAATAACAGCCATTTTGTCCATCCAGATACCCTTCCAAGACCAAAACCTTTAAGGTATATACAGTTTATATTGGCCACAAAACTGGATTTTAGTTCTTGGCCTGAAGTAGTTACACAAATCACAGGGTTTAAAGGAAAAGATTTTTGGAAAGGTTCCTACAACATTGATGAAGCAAAATTAGCCTTGTGTTTTTCAAGAAGAAAATCTAGAAAATCCAGCAACTCTAAAAGCTCAGAATGAAGTCCTTAGAATAGAATTACAAATGTTGAAAGAAAAGAAAGTTCTTCAAATAAAAGAAATATTTGCAGAGAAAGATATTCTAAATAAAGTAAGAAAACTTCCTGGGGTTATTCAAGAAGTGATTTTAGAAAAAGCAGAAAATAGTGGTTATAAAATAGAGATGGAATTACTTTTTCATCTTTCAGAAAATTTCATATCTATAGAAGGAATACATGTAACGGTGGAAAAAGAACTCAAAATTCATTATCCTTTTATTATCCCTAAGTTAGCAGTAGAAACAAAGAAGTTTAAGCAGATTGTTATCAGAGACAGGCGGCAACATTATTCAATTATGGTTTAATCTCAAAATTACTTATTGAAGACTTAGAGGTTTCAACAGATTTTCCTCCAGTCCTTTTTCAAATTCTTAAAAAATTTTGAAAAAGAAAAGTATGTTTTAATCAAGATCAAAGCAGTTCCAGCTAAATGGATTAAAAAAGAAAATAGGTTTATAGAATTTATCCCGGCCTATATCAAAGTTTTAATCAGTAGCATTAATTAAGAAAGACCACAATTCTATGACAGTGAGATGGCTATCAACAGCTTTAGCCAATACTTGGGAGAAAACACAAGTTTACGGTTACAATCTTAGTAAATATCCAGCCTTTTTCTAATATTACTTCCTAAAAGTTAGTAAGCGTACTACAAAAGGGAATCAATTTCCCATCCAATTATCTCTTTTCACATTCCTTTTCAGTCCTTAAAGATTTTAATTTTCTTATGGCATCCCATTAAAAACTAGTAAATATGCCCACAAATTACTATAAAATTATTGGATGAATGTGATGCGGACTTGCCAAAAATTGATGCGCCCATTGGAAGTGAAAAAACAACAACACAACAAAAAGAAGGAGAACGTAATAAATGTCACTTTTTTAAGACTAATTCTAATAAATAGTAGGTTTTAAAAATATTTATAGTAAACAACAATTTTATAGTTTAAATAATTTATTTATCTTCTTATTTACAGTATAAATAATTTTTATTTACACTATATAAATTTAAGACGTAAATAATTTATTTATCTCTCTTTTTATATTTTAAATAATTCTTATTTATATGGTATAATAAATTATTTATATGATAAATCTTTTGTTTATTATAAATATTTTTAAAACTTGATATTTACCTCAAAAAAGTTTCAAAAATACATTATTTCTCAAATCCTACCCAACAAAAATTACATCTTGATGGCAAAAAGAGGCTGCCACAAAGATCAAAACTGATCACATGCAATTAGTTTACTATGGCTATGAAAAGGTACGGCCCAAGCCCTAGTCTGTATTACTCAAAAAAAGCCCAAGAACAGAAATCATGGTCAGCAATCCGTTAACTGGTCTCTCTTGTCACCTTTCTTCAACAGAAAAAGCCCACGGGAGTTTGATACAGGAGCTTTGAGACTATAAGTGGACCCATAAAGTGACACTGTCTAGACAATTGAGATTGAAAAGGAATTTGTGGGCAGGCATCCCGCTCCCTGCTATTGTGTAACCCACCTTAATGGCTATCAAATTTTTAACGCAACACCGAGTAATTTACACCATTAGACTGTCAACTCTTCAATTGGTGAGGCAAAACTATCTTTAAACTTTCAAAATGTTGCCAACTAAACCCTTTTCATATTTTAACAAAATGTAACACAAGATGCAAAATTAAACGTGTTCAAAAAATCAACCAAACCACTCCAGACCAAAATGTTGGTTTTTTTTATATTTTTAAATGGCTTGAATGGTCTTTCACTCAAATAATTATAGGTGGTTTGGTTAACGGTTTGGACGTCACAAATTGCACAAACCACTTTCCAAACTACTATATATTTAATTTTGTATTGTTCAAATATTTTTATATGGTTTAATTTTATTATTTTTTATATAGGTTGTTTTTGGTTGGTCATTAAAAAGGTTCTATATATATATTAAATGATCCTTTATATTATAGGTTATTTTGAATGGTAAACTTTAAGATATTTAATAATTTTTGTTAAATACTGGAAACTCTGTTTATAAGCAAATGATGAAAACATCTTGAACCTTAAACCCAAACTGCTTATGAGTGACTTGCTTTCATAAAAAATATCAAATTGCCTAAAAATAAAATTTATTTTTAATTTGATTGATGGTTTGTAGGGGAAAAAAAGAGTTAAACCGCCGGTGAACACCCCTACGGAGAACACACAAAACCTACTAAGAGATCACTTGGGCATTGATGCAGTTTAACTAAAAAAAAATCTATTACTTTTTTTTCTTTTCTTTTCTTTTATACTATGCTCCGGATCTTTATAATCTAGCTTGTTTAGTTCGGCAAGAAGGGTCTTGAATAATACATGACATTTATAAACAATAATACGTGTATAATTGTATTAATGAGCTCTTATATTCTTTACTAATCTAATAAAAAAAATTGGTTTCTTAAGTCATTCCATCGGAATAACTAAGGAAAAGATCATTAAGCAATGGAAACAAAGATACGTTTATAACGCTAATACAAGGCAATTAAATAACAATCTATGAGAATATGAACTTAATTAATTTTTTTTCCTCATCATTAAGTCATATATAGCGATGATCAGGAGCTTGTTAATCTTAGTCAAAGCCAAAGGCTCGCTAGCTAATGCACATTTCTATTTATTGTTTAGTTGCAACTTGTATATTATTATATATGCTTTCATTAATAATTTGTATATATAAGACTTTTAAAAAATAAAAGTTAAGGAGGTACGTTGTAAAGGGCCAAAAACCTCAATGAAATATAAGCTTGATTGATACTGCTTCATGGTCAAGCCAATACCATTAATCCACTACATGAAGTAGGTCTAACTTTGACAATGATGTAACGTGTAAAACAATTAACCCTCATGCATGCAAAATGCAATTAATCCACGCGTGCTTGACTCATTTGATGTCTCTCTCTCTCTCTCTCTCTACGTACTTGTTAATAATCTCACATAATTAACCATTTTTGCGTAAGTTAAAGAGGTTCTATCTTGGGAATTAATTACTCTACTAGTGGTGCAACAATTTCTGGATTCAAATTTTGAAAATTTAAGTGACTTTTCCATTTATTTATTATATAATATTTTATCAATTTTAGCTATGTAATGGCTTGATTGACTAACTCATATCGTTGAATTACGAGAACCACTTTATCCTTAATTTACGTAGTCATTTTATAATAAATTTCAAGGCTTATTAGAGAAGCAATATCCCATATATATATATATAGAACTTCAAAGCAATATTATTGATATCATTTATTCACAATATCAACTAATTCGTTTTTTATTTAGTGAAAGGTTTCAAATAATTCAGTATTGAATGAGCAATAATCAATGTAGACTACTATATTTAGAAGGTGTAATCAATTTAATGCTTTTATAATATCTTGATTAAGACTGCCATATTGCTAATTAATTGTCAATGAAAACTAAATAAAGCTTACATTCGCTTATAATCTCACTTCTAAATTAAAGTTATAAAGTCCACTCTAAATTTGATATCAATATGTGTATTCAATAGGAACAAAGACAACTCGGAATGGTGATCATGGAAAACATTGTTGGACCAATAAGCTAATTTTTCCACCCCAAAATAATATATCTTAAATATTATGTTTTTGCATTATCTTGGCCAACAGAAAATAATGATAAAGCCTTGCAATATTCTATTTTCAATAAGGCACCTCACTCTCAATAATCTAGCTACCTATACAAGCATGCAATATGTCACCTTCTGTTGTTGGTGATATATCATAGGATCATACAACAGCAAATTAGTAATTATATATTTACAAAACTAAACAATTGGCTTATTTTACTTTTCTTTTTATATTGTTCTTCAATGACAAAACAAAGACGACAAAGTTTATACTCCCGAAAGAAAAAAGACAAGTTTTATTTATTTGACCATTTACTCTCAGATTCGCCATGCCACTACCTGTTGCTTGTCATACAAACTTGCAAAAATTAATAATTAATTGGCCCAATTGGCTGCGAATTTTCGTATATGTCTTTCTCTTATCTAAAATTCCAAATAGAACAAAAAAAGTAAATGGAAGACCATATTGGTTGCGAATTTTACTTCGTGAGGAAGATAAGATTATTAGTGAGGTCAAACTTCAAAGCAATATTCTTAACCAGTAGAAGCGACAATAGCGTTGGTGTCGTTTAGCCAAGCCGAATCCAAAACGACTGCTCGTTGTACATATTCAAGTATATGATCTGACAAAGAAGGCAAGAACGCCACACCGTACCCACTCTCACCGCCCAAATCATTGCACTGAAAAGATCTGAGTGTATCAGAGATTCAGAGTGAAGATCAGTAGAAAATGTATGGAAAAACTCTTTCCATCGCTAGTTAACATCTTATTACTCGTAAAATTGTATGTATGATTTTGACTGCGACTCTCTGTTTTTGTGAGTAAAAACTGTGGGCCATGGCGCATGATTTTGACTGGGACAATTTGCTTTGTGCGTAACGGTGTCGTGACCCATAAGGTTAAATAAAAATACTGGTATGGGGCTCTTTTGAAACTTCTTTGATAAGAATTTTATAAATAATGCATGCTTTTATACCATTAAATTTAATCAAAATCATTTTTTAACAAATTTAACAGATGAAAAATTTACACGTATCGGTGGTTTTTTTTTTTTTTGGTTTCCACAAAAAATGCCTAATTCTTGTGGGAACAAAAAAAACTATATGAAATTTTGTCCATAGTTCAAGTGAAACTGGCATATTAAAATTTACAGATATCCTGCAATTCCAATTATTAAACGATCTTAAGATTTTCACGCCCACATTTGATTGGGTTAATAATAGAGATGAGTTTTACCTTTAAATAAGAATATTTATAATCTTTTAGGAATAAATATGTAATGAAATTGAAAGTAAACGGGAAATTTTGTTACATTCAATATTGGTCAACTGAAGAGATGTAAGAGGAGTGATTTTAAATAGATCAATAATTTAAAGATATATTTTTGTACTTGCTTATAAACAGAGAGGGTTCTTTACACTTAGTCTCTAAATTTTTTTGGGTTTTGATAAATAAACAATTAAACATTTGGTTATAGCCATGGTACCTTGCACTTGTCAAATTGTTGTAATGTTGCTTAAATTAATATCGTTGGTTAGATTGGTGATATAAAGAATGGATTAATTACTAAAAGTAAAAGTACTTCAAGGGAAAATTTGTCAAAATACGAAAAACTTGAAGGGATAATTGGCACAATCAGTCTATAAATTGTTTAGCAAACACTTCAATATTTAATTTTTAATATCGGCATATTACTCCTTATAAATTCTTTGAAATTTTGATAACAATGATGATAATTCAAGGACTAATTGTATCAACTACTTCCTAAATTTTTCAATAGCCAATTGTCTGTTGAATGTTCATTTTTATTAATACTACCCTTTTCACCTAAAAAGTGAATAAATTCCTTTAAAAGTTAAAAAAAATCCTTGTTTTAATAAAACAGTGGGTGTGCTAATTCTAAGGATTATACCAAAAAAAAGGGATAAAATAGAAATATACTATGAATATAAATTATAGATCTAATTTTCAAATTTATTTTGTTTTTGGGACTTTCTAAAAAATTTTGGCTTTAACATTACCATAAAAAAAAATATCGCTTTAAAATTTTTAAATATTGTAATATAAAATAAAATATATTATAATATAAAATTTTTATATATTATAATAAGTTAAGTGAAATCAAATATAGTTTTTCATTTTGATAGACGTTGCCACGAAGAGAAAGTCCAAAGAACTTTCCCTGTCCTGACGGTCACGAAGACCTCATAAAGGCCGTGTAAAAGAACGTATCATTGGAGAACAGTGGGCCCACTCTCTTTCTCTGAGTCTCGGTCATAACTTCTACCCAACAAGGCTAATAAGAGAGAGAAAGAGAGAGTGTCTCTGAGTCAGCTTTCCGGCTCAAGTCCCAAATCGCTGGACCGTATCTGTCAAATTCCCACGTGCTACTGTTGGGTCGTGTAACCCAAGGGCCAGATGAAAGCTAACGGAGTACCACTCACCAACCCAAGGAATCTTCCACCACAAAAGACAAACAAAAGGAAAATAGGAATCCTGATAAAGGGTCAATTATTATTGAAACTTGTTGAGATCAAATTTGGTATTTCATTTCTTACTTGAATTAGGGTGACTCAAGCGGCTAGATGATCAACAAGATTTTTGTGGGGTTTAAATTTGGAGAGAAAGTTTGACTAAATCAAAATAAGGGAACAAGTGAAAAAAAAAAAAGACAACCAATAACAAATAGAAAAATTGTCTTGTCAGTCATATAATAAGTCAACTCAAGAATTGAAAAAATTAATCATCACTTATAAATACAAAATTGCTACCACAAATCAAGAAACTTCTGTTTATATAGCAATTGTCGTAAAATAACGTTGATAGCCCGCAAGCTACCTTACGAACCCATTATGCCTCTTGTAGACAACCACCTCAAAGCTCACCAATCATTATCAATGTAATCACTTTGGTTAACAGTGTCATCCTTGGCCAAATTTGTCGTTTCCCGCTCAATGCATCACCGACAATGACAACCTCTAGGAGCAAGGTCTGGTGGTTGCCATGGAGCAAGAAGAAGGTTTGGAATTATATTAGAATTTAATAGATTTAATTATTTTTAATAAATGACAATAAAATTAGAAAAAAACAGTATTTTGAATCATTTTTTATAGATCAAAAGATGTTTTAAACAATTAAAAAATCAAGGGACATTTTTGAGTTAGGCTAAATCCTTTGGGAAATTTATAAAAATAATCCTAATATGTAATCCTAAAATTTTATTTGTGATACCTTTTTTTACTTTAAAAAACTTTTTTTTTGTTTAATTTACCAGGGGGACAACAGAATCCGTGACGGAAAAATATGCGTGGAATCACTCACGGACTATTCGCGCGTGAACCGAGGCATTGTCCACGTAATCATCTCTCAGAAAAAATAAATAAATAAATAATTTTTCTTCTTCAGTTTTTAGGTCTTACTTGATGCTGCGTCCATCACATTCACATCCTACTCTCACACATTCATAAAAACTTTCCTCCTTTCTTCTTCTTCTTCTTCTTTCTCTATTTCATTCATTCCCTTTCCCTTTCCCATTCCCACTTTTCCATTCCATTTCCCTTTCCCTTACCCTTTTTCCCCTTTCTTTCCTTCTCTGCAGGAAACAGGGGAATCAACAAACCCACCGCCATGAAAGCACCGGAAGAAGAAACCGACCCAATAGCCATATCCACTGAGCTTCTCTCCTCTCTCATGGACGAAATCCCCCTCGTCCAGACCTTCAAGGGAAAATGGTCTCTTATACGCGCCAAGCTCGACGATCTCCGTTCTCAGCTTGCCGACTTCGCCGAATCCCCCGACTCCGCCTCCTACCACCCTCTCTCCCTCGACCTCCTCCGCTCCATCGTCGCCACGCTCTCCGACGTCGTTTCGGTCGCCAGGCGGTGCCAGAGCCCTAGCCTCGCCGACGGAAAGCTCAGGACTCAGAGCGACGTCGACGCCGTCCTCGCCAGGCTTGATCGCCTCGTCAGGGACGGCGAGATTCTGATCAGGAGCGGCGTTCTCAACGACGCTAACAACGGCGACGGCGGCGGTGGCTCTGCGGTTTCGAACTCCGGCTCGTCGTCGAGGAGGGAGGCCGTGCGTGCCGAGTCGAGGAATTTGATTACTCGGTTGCAGATTGGGACCTCCGAGTCGAGAAACTCGGCCATGGATTCCCTCCTAGGGCTCCTCCGCGAGGACGACAAGAACGTGATGATCGCCGTCGCGCAGGGCGTCGTCCCGGTGCTAGTCCGCCTCCTCGATTCCAGCTTCTCTGTCGAGATGAAGGAGAAGACCGTCGCGGCGATTTCTAGGGTTTCGATGGTGGACAGCAGCAAACACGTCTTGATCGCAGAGGGATTGCTGCTTCTGAACCACCTGCTTAGGGTTTTGGATTCGGGAAGTGGATTCTCAAAGGAGAAAGCTTGCGTAGCCCTCCAAGCTTTGAGCTTATCGAAGGAGAACGCGAGGGCAATCGGGTCCAGAGGCGGAATTTCGTCTCTGCTTGAGATTTGCCAGGCCGGTACGCCCGGTTCACAGGCTTCCGCTGCTGGAGTCTTGAGAAATCTCGCCGCTTTCGCCGAAATTAAGGAGAATTTCATCGAAGAAAATGGGATTGCCGTCCTTCTGGGGCTCACAAGCTCCGGGACGGCATTAGCACAGGAAAATGCGATTGGATGTTTGTGCAATTTGGTCTCTGGCGATGAAAATTTGAAGCTTTTAGTAGTTAAAGAAGGCGGAGTCGAATGCTTAAAGAACTTCTGGGACTCGGCCCCGTCTGTTCGGAGTCTTGAAGTCGCTGTCAACTTGTTGAGCCACTTGGCTTCTCTCTTGCCGGTCGCCGAAGCTCTATGCTCCGACGGGTTTATTGCCCGCCTTGTTAATGTGCTGAATTGTGGCATTTTAGGGGTGAGGATCGCGGCTGCTCGGGCGGTTCACGAGCTCGGTTTGAGCTCGAGAGCGAGGAAGGAGATGGGGGAATGTGGCGGCATTGGTCCTCTGATCAAAATGCTTGACGGCAAGGCCGTCGAGGAGAAGGAAGCCGCGGCAAGGGCATTGTCGACACTGATGTCGTGCGCGGTGAACAGAAAGGTTTTCCGGAGAGACGAGAAGGGGATTGTGAGCTTAGTTCAGCTTTTGGATCCCTCAATTCAGAATCTGGACAAGAAATACCCCGTCTCGATTTTGGCCTTGCTTTCGCATTCAAAAAAGTGCCGGAAGCAGATGATCGCCGCTGGGGCTTGCGCCTACCTGCAGAGGGTTGTTGAGATGGATGTTGAGGGCTCAAAGAAGCTCTTGGAGGGCCTTGGCCGTGGCAAGATGTGGGGTGTTTTTGGCTGACCCCTATTGTCTTCAATTGGGAACGGCAAATCAGGGTATAGAAAAATGAAGATGATTTGTTGTTTGATGTGTATGTAAAATAGTTCTGTTGTTTGATTTTATTTTTTTTTTTCTTTTTGCTTTCTTTCTTTTTCCATTTCCCCTTGTTGATAATTGTTGTTTATTTGTGGGTAGAGAAAATATTGTTAGCTTTTTTTTTTTTTTTTTGTCAAACACACCAGATGTAGAGACATGATTTAGGTCCGGTCACCTAACTGTTTTTGGAGTTTTTGTTCCTTTTTTTACTCTGAAAGCTTAATAACAGATTGAAATTGCTGCCAAGTGTTTGTGCTTACATGTCAGTTGTACACATTATTTGATAAAATTCATAAAGATAGCGGATCCTTATCAATGAAACTTAAACAGGGGTTATCTTGTTTTCTTTATATTGACTTTCACAAAGGGCATTTTCTTCTCTTGTGATTTGTGAAGCTGAGGTTGATATGTGAAATAAGTTGAAAAAGTGTTTTCTTGAAATGGGTTCCTTCTTTCAGGCTAATATTTTGTCAGAGATGTAAACCTAGCTTAAATTTCTCCATGCGAAATGTTTCAACATTAACTAGATTCCTCATTCTATCAGATTTTCTCATTGGCTGATCTATCTCGTTCACATCGTTTGTTCCATAAATTCCACCAAAACATTCTCTGTTAAACAGATTCCGGAAATGACCTTTCTTAGTGATTAGCAAAACTAAACTTCCTTATGTCTGTTATAGCACAAAAAGAAATTTGCTTTTCTCTTTTTTCCATTAATTACTAATAACTTTGTCATAAACCTTTTAAATGTAACAAAATCAATGCTTATTATAACCTCCAATTAATTTGGTAGTTGTAGTATACCATTGATGTGCAGGGTGGGCCAAAATCATGTGCAATTATCTCATTTCCTAATTTCCACACCAGCACTTTCTGAAAATCCAATATAACCCCCCATTCTTTCATTAAATAGCTACTAGAATTAGGTGTACACCCTTCGACATCACCCCTAAAGCCGACCTATCCTTTTCCTTATGGCATGAATTCAGGACATATATGATCTCAAGCAGATTTTTCGTTAATGGGATTTCAATGATTTTGCCATATCATTGTATTCACTGATGGCTACACCCCTTTTAACGTTTAGCTAACTTGGTGGTTCCACACAAACACACATATACATGCATACATATATATATATATGCACAACATATATATACACATGTATTATCTGTGTCTAGATTATGTGGGAGGGAAGATGGGATATGAACCATGTGAATTTGTTCTTTTGACCATGTGCTTTTGTTCCAATGCCTCCTCCAAAATTTGCACATATGTGTTGCTGGCTGCTACCGACGTACGGCTTAGGAGGACCTACTTTTTACTCGTTTTGCCCTTGTAAGATAGTATTTTGTTTTTGTCATAGAAAAATAGTAGTGACTTGTTTTGGCCAAGTTGGTTTGGACTTCTTATTAGATAGGTAGATAGACTAACTACCTTTGCGGCTTTTTCCTTGTTCCCATTTTCAATACAGTAGTTGTTAAAGTCGTATGGCAGCTCTGAGTTATAGAGCAGCTTTAGGATTTGGTAGCCTTTTGTTTCTGGCCTATTGAAAGCCAAGTTCGATTAAATTATAGATAAAAAAGTAAGTAAAATGAAGAAAGTTTTGGAAGAAAAGACTGTGGCGTTAGCTCAATGAAAACAACTAACTTTGATTGTCTTTAAAAAATCATTGAAATAAAAGACGACAGACTAAAAGTATTATTACTATTTTATTTGTTTGTTTGTTAGTTTGTTTGTATTTTTTGTTGAGAAAGAATGGATAGTATTGGTTTGCAGCATGAAAAAGAGAGGAGCTACGATAAACAAGCTACTACAGGTTAAGACCCTCTCATAGCCATCTCTTTAGCATCCTAGCCCAAAGAATCCCATCATGGGTGAAAGCGCAATCACAACTGTCTAATCTCGTGCTTAAAGGGTTTTGCAGTACTTGCTTCGTTGTGCCTAACAATCAAGAACTTCCAAGAACCAGAAAAATCACATGCAAGAAACCTAAAGCTAAAGCAGAAAAATTAAAGAACACGAACGATTTATAGTGGTTCGGACTTAACCGTCCTACATGCACTTTTGCCCAATCCTGGAGACTTTTATTCGATCATCAAGGTTACAAAGAATTTCTACACAGAATGTTGTCCTCACTAATCTCACAGCCCTTACAATTATTTTTCCCCCAAGGAAACAAACCCTCACTGTACAAGAAAGATATCTCAGAGAACAAAGTTTTTCTTTTCTCTCAACCCTGTTCTTGCTCTCTTTCTCTCTCAAAAACAAATCTTGACGAATCAGTTCTCACTATATTACATAAATGATCCTTGTTAACAAGTATATGCTGAACACTCAGGACGATGAAAAAACAAAGAAGCTCGAATGTTGGACCAACTTCATTGTACAGAGATCCTTGGCCAAAATAAAACCAGCTGTAAACAACCAACTCTGCCACACATCACCAAATAATTGGTTAGACTTGATTAATGAATCATTCTAAACAAATCTTCACCTTGGTTCGTTGACAAAGTCTCTAAGGTCGCCACTTAGTCGAAAAGGACCAAGTAATGTTCCCTACATTAACTAAATCCAAACAATGTTTGAACTTGGTCAAGGGAACTTATTTTGTCAACATGTCTGCAGGGTTGTCCTCAGAAGCAACCTTTTTCACTAACACAGAACCTTGATCCACCACATCTCGAACAAAGTGAAGTCTTACATCCATATGTTTAGTCCGTTCATGATGCATAGGATTTCTCGTTAAGTGCAAGGCACTTTGATTATCACAAAATAGCTCAATAGAGGGTAGACTTCCTTTGAGTTTACTGATTAGACCTTTCAATCAAATGGCTTCTTTAATGGGTTCAGTTACAGCCATATGCTCTGCTTCTGTGGTGGATAAGGCCACAATTGCTTGCAAGGAAGCTTTTCAACTTACTACATTTACTTCAAACATGAAAATGTACCCTGTTGATGACCTATTTTCTATCTAAGTCTCTTGCGAAATCTGAGTCCACAAACCCAACAACCCTGTTGTTTTTAGGACCTGTCTTTCCATAGATCAAACCAACTGCAGCAGTATTCTTCAAGTACCAGAATACCCATTTCACAGCATCCCAGTGGCCTTTCCCTGGATAAGCTATAAACCGACTAACTACACTAGCAACATAGGCTAGATCAGGTCTTGTGTAACCAGGGCATACATGAGGCTACCAGTTGCACTTACATATGGAGCTTTCTCCATGTACTTCTTCTCTTCTTCACTGTTAAGAGATAAAGCTGTAGACAACTTAAAATGAGCTACTAAAGGAGTGTTAGCAACCTTAGCATTTTTCATTCTAAACCTGTCAAGTATTTTTCCAACATACTTCTCTTGACTTACAAATAATAACATATTCTTCCTATCTCGTATATATCCATGCCTAGAATTCTTTTAGCCGGACCTAGATCTTTCATATCAAAATCTCTTCTTAACAGTGTTTTTAGAAACTTAATTTCTCCCTTATCTCTACATGCAATAAGCATATCATCTACATATAGTAAAAGATAGATCATATTACCATTCTTAAGCTTCTTGAAGTAGACACACGAGTCATAACAGCTTCTAGTAAAAGAGTTAGCTAGCATGAAAGAATCAAATCTTTTATACCATTGTCTCGGTGACTGTTTTAAGCCATATAAAGATTACTTTAGAAGACACACTTGGTGTTCCTTACCAGGAACTTGATATCCTTCTAGCTAACCCATGAGAATTTCTCCATGAGAATTTCTTCATCAAGAGTACCATGTAGGAAAGCTATGGTAACATCCATTTGCTCAAGTTCCATGTCTTCATTTGCAACTAAAGAAAGAATAACCTGAATTGATGTATGCTTTACTACTGGTGAGAAGATTTCATCGAAATCTATCCCTTGTCATTGAATAAAGCCTTTAGCCACCAACCTTGCTTTATATCTAGCTTCCTCAACCCCTGGAATTCCTTCTTTATATCTGTAAATCCATTTACACCCCATAGTTTTTCTTGGACTTTGGCTTGTCAATGAGCTCCCAAGTATTGTTTTTATACAGAGAATTTAATTCTCTATTCATGGCTACCATCCATTGCTCCTTGTTAGGACTATTAAGTGCTTCAAAATAAGTCTTTGGCTCATCTTCAAATATTTCTTAAGCTGCTTTTAGGGCATATGCTATGAGATTAGCGTAGCCATATCTCTTAGAAGGTCTTATCTTTCATCTTTCCCTGTCTCTTGTTAGGTTCTAGGTTTCCATTTCTCCAACTTGACTTTCTTGAGCAACCCTAGCGGTTTCCACTCTTGAAGCAGTGGAAACATTTGTTTCATGGTCCAAATGCAGATCTTCTTCAGAATTCTCCACCTCAGCATCAAGTCTTGTTTACTTTCCTATAACACCCAAATCTGTCAATACGTCAACCTTTGTATCTTCTCTTGGCATTAGCTCTTCATGGAAGGTAACATCTCGGCTGATCATACATCTGGGTCCTTTAAAGTCCTGTACCCAAAACTTATACCCTTTGACACCTTTTGGATATCCAATAAAGATGGCTTTCTTTGTTCTTAGATTAAGCTTTCCATCTGCCACATGAATATAAGCTGTACAACCAAAAAACCTTAAATTTTCATAGTTAGCTTGTTCACCAGACCATATTTCCATAGGAGTTTTAAAATTTAATGCAGTACTAGGACATCTATTTATCAAATAACATGCAGTAGTTACAGCCTCTGCCCAAAATGTCTTAGGTAACCTAGCATTAGACAACGTACACTTGACCTCTCAATCAATGTTGTATTCATCCTCTCAGCTAAGCTATTTTGTTGAGGAGTTTTTCTCACCATGTGATGTCTAGATATCCCTTAGTCCTTACAGAATTTAGAGAACTAGATCTTACAAAATTCTAGACCATTATCTGTTCTCAACCTTTTTATCTTTTTTCCTGTTTGGTTTTCAATCAAGGCTTTCCATTGTGTAAAGGTTCTAAAAGAATCATTCTTGTTTTTCAAATAGTATAACCATACCCTTCTAGAGTCATCATCTATGAGGATGATAAAATATCTGTTTCCCCATGTAAAACTGTTCTAGATGGCCCCTATAGATCAAAATGAATATAATCTAAGGTGCCCTTAGTTCTATGTATTGCTCTAGCAAATTTTACTCTAATTTGTTTACCATATACACAGTGTTCACAGAAGCAAAGATTGCCAATCTTTTCTTTTCCTTAAAGTCCTTGTTCCCTTTTCACTAATATGCCCTAACCTCATATGCCATATTCTTACATAGTAGTCAAGTTGAATCATACTTATAGCCGCTGTGGGGGGTAAGGTAGTCCCAAGAGGGTGTACAACCCATCGTTCCTTTTTCCTTTCGTTATCACTAGGTCCCCTTCAGAGACAGTGAGAGTTCCATTTAACGCTTTGAAGCTGCATCCTTCAGCATCGAGTGCACCTAGGGATATGAGATTCCTCTTAAGCTCTGGAACATATCTGACATTGGTGAGGATTTTCTCCATTCCATCAAACATCTTGATTTTTATGGAACCTATCCCTTTTACTTGGCATGGCATGTTGTTACCCATTAGAACCCTTCCTCTATTGATGTCCTAAAAGGAAGAAAACCAAGATTTGTTAGGACTCATATGAAAGGAACAACCTAAATCTAGTATCCAATCTCCTCCTGGTTTTTCTGATGTAACAACCAGCACATCTGCATTCTCATATCCATCTTCAACAACAACAAGGTCATCATCTTCATTCTTCTTTTCTTTGACTTCCTTTTTCCTTTCAGGGCATTCCTTTTTGAAATGTCACTCTTTGTGACAAAAGAAACATTTCCTCTTGCTTCTTGATTTTGATCGTTCCTTGAATTTCTACTTGAAATTTCTTTTCTCTAGTCTGCTTCAAACATTAAGACCTTCATTAGTGTTTGAATCTTCAAACTCTGTCTTCTTGTTAAGTTCCTTTACCAGGAGTGCAATGAAACCTCTTCTAGGGTTAGCGATTCCCTTTCACACAACATAGTATCTTTGAGATTATCAAAAGAATCTGACAAAGATTGCAGTAGAAGTAGAGCTTGATCCTTGTCTTCTACCTTAATGTCAATGTTCTCAAGATCAAGGATTATCTTGTTAAACTTATCAAGATGATCCTCAATCGATCTTCCAATGACATGTTTGAAGGAATACAATTTTTGCTTTAGGAAAAGTCGATTCGCTAATGATTTAGTCATATAAAGCTTTTTCAACCTCGTCTAAACCATTGTTGCACTTGTTTCTTTTGAGATTCCTCTCAAAACCCTGTCGCGTAAATAGAGAATAAGAGTATTGTGAGCCTTCGCTAGAATATCCTTATTTTCTTTCTCGATCAACGTGGTTGGTAGCTTTGATTCTCTAGCCAAGGCATCTTCTAATCCTTGTTGAACTAGGAGTGCCTTCATCTTCAGCGAGCCCAAAATCAATCTTTCCTGTGAATTTCTCAATATCAAATTTTGCAGATCCCAACCCCATCTTCAGCTTTGATACCAGTTCGTTGTGCCTAACAATCAAGAACTTCCAAGAACCAAAAAAATCACATGCAAAAAACCTAACGCTAAAGTAGAAAAATTATAGAACACGAACGATTTATAGCGGTTCGGACTTAACCGTCCTACGTCCACTTTCAACCTATCCTAGACACTTTAATTTGATAATCAAGGTTATAAAGAAACTCTACAGAGAATGCTTATCTCACTAATCTCACAGGCCTTTCAATTATTTTTCCCCTAAGGAAACAAACCTTCACAGTACAAGAAAGATTTCTCAGAGAAGAAAGTTTTTCTTTTCTCTCAACCTTATTCTTGCTCTCTTTCTCTCTCAAAAACAAATCTTGATGAATCACTTCTCTATGCTATATTACACAAATGAACCCTATTAACAAGTATATACTGAACACTCAGGAAGATGAAAGAACAAATAAGCTCGACTGTTGGATCAACTTCATTGTATAGAGATCCTTGGCCAAAATAAAACCACCTGTAAACAACCAACTCTACCAGGTGTCACCAGATAATTAGTTAGACTTGATTAATGAACCATTCTCAACATGCTTTATGCCTTTCCTTCTTACTTTCCAGAGCGAGGAAGGGAACCGCTATTTTAGATGCAAGGTTACCAAATTCATCTTTGGATTCTTCAAAAGATGTGGCCGGGCTCCATCTCTATGTTTGACCAACTAAACCATCTATACTAATCAGTGAGTTTTACATGTTTGGTGAATGATTAATGCTAGGTTACAAAAGGTAAGGAAGCAGGTTGGACATCTATTTGAAGGCCAGGCTTTGAAGGAAAAAACTCCAATACATTAGCAGATGGAAGTATCAATGTGCATCTGGTGTTGTCATCGTATATAAGAGAACAGTTGCATTTAGGATAGGCAACTGATTTTCAGTTTAAGAATGGAATAAAATCTCACTAGAACGAGGTTTAGTTCAAATTGGGTGGAAAAGAGAGGTTCAGTGGCTTTGGGGAGTCCATTGTATCAAGAGTATAGAGATTATTTGGGCCCAAGGAGCCTTTTACCAAACCAGAAATATAGTAAACAAAGAGTTATCTAAGTTGCTCCTTTCTTTAGGCTTGGCAAAGGTGTCTGATCTACTAGCTCTCCTCCAACCAATCCAGAGAATACAAGATCTTCACTTCAAACTCCACCAGTTCCCACTAGAAACAAGTAGATCATTTATCCCTCCTTACTCCTTCCAGTTTGCCATAGACCTTCTTGGCTAACTATTGGCATCATCTTCAATCTTAGATGTCAACAAGGTGGAGAAGTGAAAAGATTAGACACGAGAAGGCCTGCAATCCTAACAATCCTTAGGTTGGGGGAACTAGTAGACCAAAAAGGGACAAAGAAATTTCACCTTTTCACAATACAAATAAAGAAGTCTAGGGCATTGGGATAACACCCGGAACACGGGAGATCTGTTTCACTTTTCTAATACGTGGAAGAGGCAATGAAGATAGAATGGTTGTATACCGAGGCTTCTTCATGGGGGACCAGCCTTCTAAGATGGAGAGAATTGGCTGGTATAGAATCCAATCTTTCTCTTTGAAAGAATTCGTTGTTAGTCTTTACCGCTTTCCTCCCTCTCTAGTTACTTTTATACCAGTAAATCTCACATCATAGAGAGCCTTTTTTGCTTCTATGATCAAATCAGCCAAAACAAGAAGAATCCATCATTGGAGTTAGAGGAATACACGATGCCAAAATGGCTATCTCTTTAAGGGTTAGTAAAAGGATCCAACACTCAGTGAAGGAACCAAAGTCAATAGCATTCATCTATTCTCGAAAGGGGGTGTACTTAACGCTAGGCAAAAGGGAATTTCTTTTTGATTTAGTTCCAAACGACAAGATAAATGGATTTTGGTAAGAAGGTGCCATCCACAAGTTACGATTCTGCTTAAACTGGATACTCTATAGCTAGTAGGAGAGAACGAAGTCTCGACCAAATCAAGGCAAGGCAGATCCATAAGCTAAGGAGAGAAACCCGGTATTCAACTTGACCTATGAGCTTCTGGGTAAAATTGTGCTTTAAACATACCCTTATCCGAGTTTTAGTTTCGAAAGCCTCAGCCACGTCTTGGAAGTTGATCTTAAGCCGGAGTCCTTTTTAGTTGTTGTGGCAATTACAGTAGCTAGTGTAATTGATTTTGATTCAGATGGTGTCAGCTTTATCAAGTTTCGGGTCCTTCCCATAGAGGATAGCACCTTTTTTAGAAGCACCTCAGATACTATCAAATCTTTGGGTCCGCTCTGAGTCTAAATTTCTGCATATATATTTCTATCCTTTTTGAGTGAGACTCTTAGGAAAAAAAAGGCTAATTGAGAGGACTCAATGGAAGGCGGGAGACATTGTCCTTTTTTTGGTTCTGCCTGCCAAGGTGGAATATACATTCCTTCTTTTACAGCTATAGAGAAAGAAAGATCGATTGGCAATTCATTGTAGGCCCGACCTGAGAGTGCGAGAACAAAAAGTTCTGTAGGGGATCTCCTCGACCTTAACTAGATTTGGTTAAAAAAAGGACAATCTCCATCGTCGTCCTCTCCTTTTATAGAAAAAATGGGGTGAGCGCCTCTTCTCTAGCCTGAAAGGCCAGCTTATTACATCCCTCATCTTTATCAACTTTTCCCACCACCTATGCTTCCTTCTTGAAAGAAAGTCAGTCTCCATGATTTTTTACTTGTATATGACCGCTTTCTTATTGTTTGAAAACCACTAGTACCCCTCTTTGGGAATGGAAGAAGAAGAGGGCGGGTGTTCTGAAGGCTCCCAAAATGTACAGGTAGAAATAAGAATTGGAATTGGGATATCGACTAGCCAACGAGAGCTCTTCTTTTCATCCCACTTATAGATTGAACCAGATTCAAAGTGATGTTTTCAGTTGGTGCAGTTCGATTATCGACCAAGATGGTAATCCATTAAACATACTAGTTTATCTATTCTTTAATTTGCATTTGTTTTCAAATTGCTTAATAAAAAACGTCTTTTTTTTTACGGTGTGTTTGAAAATAAAGTTGGAACTAATTTACCTCTAACATGTGAGAAATTTATATTGTTACATATTTTTGTTTTACATTATAATATGTGAGAATTTTAATAGTTGAAACTAATATGTTCAAATAACGTCGCCAAAGTCAAGGAACTGTAACTTAACCCTTAACAATGATGTTATCCATTGGCTGGATTTGCAACAACTCCACATCACTTTCTTATTGAAGTAAATTGACAAATAAGTTTATAAATTTGAAGTGATTCACTGATACTGTAAAGAAAATCGTACAAATGAACAAAACGACAAGATATGGGAAAACAATAATATATAAAAAATCCAGTTGTATAGAAACGACATAATGTTAGAACAACAAAAACAGGGAGAAAGAGAGAGACGACAAAAACTTTAACAAACGATGAAAAGAAATCACAACATAAATGAACATACGATATTTAAAAATTAACTAAAACATTTTAAAAAACGACAGGTTCACGGTAACGACAACAGATGGAATACCAGCATTACGACAATACTACAAAAATTGAACAATAAGCAAAAATAAATTAAAAAACAAAGAAACAAAAAACCATGAAAAGAAGAGAAGAAGACAGGAAGAAATGACGACATCTTAGAAACGCTTTCTAGATCGAAACGACAACGCAGTGACAAAAACTACGATAAATGGAGAAAGAACAACACATGAACAAAGATACAGTTCAGATAACGGCAAGAAAATTAAAAAAGCCAACAACAGATAAAGTTACAGGAAATAAGAAACGATAAAATTTGAGAAACAAAGTTCACTGAAACGACAACAAATTGAAAAACCAAAAAATGCTAAAATGGAAAACGACATTAATCCTGCAAACGACAAAAAAGGGGGTAACGGCAAAATGGTAACAAGCGATAGGAAGATAATAAATGACGCTGCAAACAGAAACGGACGCTGGTGTAAAATAGAGATTTATTTGGGATTTGAGGGCAAATGACCCCTTTTTAAGCTTTTTTTTTAAGTAAATAGCTAAAATTTTTAAAAATTAAGAAAATGTTTATTTTTGTATATCAATGATATACTTACCGAAATAGATTGATGTACTTATGCTAATTAGTATATTGTTATATTGCACATCAATTATGTACTTATTTGTAATTTATCATTAATTAATTTGGTAGTTTATTTACTCATAATTTATTGATTTTTCAATGATAAGTTATTAATAGGATAAACCAATTTATTAGTAATAAACTATAGTTAATAAATGATATACTAATGTTAATCAATGATATACATCAATAATATATTGGTATTTATTTAATGTACTGCCGTAAAGAAAGGGTTATTTTCTTAATTTCAAAAAGCCCGGCCATTTTTTTAAAGTTTAAAAAGTTCACCCATTTATTTAAAAGGGTGTTCAAAATAAGTCATTTGTTTAATTTTCCTTAAACACAAGGAAACATTAGTGAATAACGATAGAAAGGTGCACGGAAACGATAACAAATGAATCATGAGCAACATTCTGAACAAAGATACAAAAGGCATGTTTTATAAAGCTTTTGCTTATGTTTTTAGTTAGTTTAAAAAAAAAAAAAGTAAAAGCTATAATTTTTTAGTATTTATTTAAAATATGTGCTTAAAAGAGTTTAAATTGATCAATAGATAATAAAAATGTTATAATAAAGTTTATAATATCTTTATTAAAACTCATTTAATTTTTAAACTCTATTTCAAAAGAACTTTTTTAATAAGGTATATTTTGTGGTTTTAATTAAAGAATTTTTGAAAAATCAAAGCTTTTCTAACATCTTATTCGAACATTTTTTCAAGCTACAATTATAATCAAAAGGCCAAAAACAACTTCCTGAAAGGAGATATTTATGTCATATGCCACCCATTCTACAATTGAATTGATTTATATCACATACTCAAAAACTATTTGAAAATATATCACAATGATATAAGTAATATTTTATATATCGACCAATATATTCATAAACTAAACCTAGTTTTTTCAGTTCTCTTTCTCTCTTTGAATATTGGCCAATATATTAAGAATATTTTTGGGTATTTCTAATATAAATGATGACATAATTATGGTATTTTTTACAAATATTTTTTTCATAGCATATATAAATCAAATCTTAAAATTTGTGAAATTTTTGTAAAAAGCCCTTTAGAAAGCTACGTCAAACAGAACCAGAGTCACACGTAGGGAGCAAATTTAAAGCGACAGAATATAAGGACACAGCATGAATGATAAACGACAAAAATAAGAAGATATCGACTTACAAACGACGATAAAGTTTAAATCACAAGAACGTTCATTGGCATAGACCTGAAGTCAAGAGAGTAACAAACAACTACACTTTCAACGACAATAATATAGAAAACGACAAGAAAGATAAAACACGACAATGTGAGAGAAGCGACAAAAGCCAGCACACAAGAAACGAAAAATGAACGTAAAAGTAACATGATAAGACGTCAGATGCATGGAGGGTGTAAATAATTTCTCTATTCTAGATGGAACCAAAAGGAAAATAAAATGTTAAGATTGAGGGATGTTTGATAAAGTTGTGGAAACTGTAATTTTTACCACAAAATTAATTATAAATAGTAAAAAGTTTTCACATGCTACAGTAACAATAAAAAAAATTGCTATAGTGTAAATTTCTCATATGCTACAGTAAAAGTGGTTCTCACCACTGGTTCCCACCACCTTCCAAACACTCTACGAGAATTATTTTGGGAGAAAGCTATTACTAATGACAATGTCTTGTTTTATTATGATAGGAAAAATGACAAACCTTTTAGTCTGATTGACAATAATGGCTAGCACCATTATTTATGGTTAGAATTATTTTTGTTACGGTATTTTTTTAATAAAATTTAAACTAAGAAACAGTTTTAATTATAAAAAACAATTCTAACCGTTCTTTCTAACCGACATTTCATTTTAGAATCTTTCTTTTCTTTCTTGTCTGATCATGCACTATCAACATACAAGGAAGAACTTATTGAAGAATATATTTTGTTTAAAAAAAAAAGGAACAAAACTTTCAAGTAGAACCCACAAGAAGAAAAAAATTGTTAACACTCAACTGAGAACAAGAGCATAATTAAAATTAAAAAAAAAAAATCAAGATGCTTCATTGAATATTTTTGCCTTTATTTATTTATCTTCGAAAAGAAATGAAAGCTGGTAAATATCTTCGCAAGCAACTATCTCAACAGATCCTAGTCTTTCATTCTAATAATGAAAACGTAAAAAATAAATGCATAATGTAAATGCAGAAAAAGCAGGTTCAACTGTTGTAACAGTGGGTTGAATATTTAATAAAAATTTGTGATTCTTCCTATTTTTAGTGTGAACAAATCCTCGTATGTAAAATTCTAGGATATTGGTAGTTTAATTATAAGAAATTCATTATAAAAAGTCGACTCATAGTCAATCTATGTTATGAAGTGATCATCCCTATATTATTCATGTATAAACTCATTGAAAAACACAACAAATAAATGAAAAATACATTCTCTTTGTAAATCCCATTTTATAAATCCTTTGCATTCTCTTTTATCTTTTGTTTTTCCTTGTTTTATTTTTATTTTCATGTGCAACACTTTTTGCAACTATTACTTTATGACGGCAAGCAATGGTCATTGAAATGTCGTTTCACTTTTTACATGCTTTCCCTTATAAGTAGTTGAAAAACTAGTATTAAGATAAATCTCTCACATTTTTTGTTAACTATTCTTGACTTTGTTTGAGAACTCTGTTTCAACACAAAAATTTTATCTCTTACAGCATAAAGTTCTCATATATTATAATTTGTAAGTTCTAACAGGTTTCCGGCACACACCCATTAGCATTTCAAATCTTCAAAACTAGTGGATTTGTGATTTTTTTTTTTTTTTGGTCGGATGCTTTGGTAAAGAAAGTCAAGATATAGGTCTCCCCAGAAAGTGGCTGACATATTGGAGTGGCCGCTACAGAAAATTTGCCTTGGCATTCTATGCTGGCCTTCCCATATTCTCAAATTGTTTTAATCTTTGGTTAATTCCAAAAACAGTATGATGTGCCCAGATCTAAATTATGTGAGGACTGCTTTATGATCTTTCTCTTTGTTTATTATTTTATTAATTTATTTTAAATTTTCAGAAGGTTTGTTTATATTTTACCATATAGGTTAAAAAAAAGTGTAACATAGATTTTTTTTATAATTTGGGATAAAGATTTAAATTTTTTCCTTTTAAATGAAGTTGAATATGGTTTTCCCGTTAGGCTATTTGCGTAGGTTCTTAGCATATATAATAAACTATAAACTAAATGAAACAAACTTCTGTTACACAAAATTCAACTATATGTATAAAAAAGCATATGTTCCTAAAAATAAACATGTGAAACATAAGGGTGCAAAGGAAAGATGAATGCATCTTATAAATAAGTTGAAGGACAAATTTTGTTACAACTTTTGATCTTTTTTTCTTCTAAAGGACATAGAATGGAGATTTTGAAAAGTAAAACACTATCACTAGTCTTAGCTTAGCTAGACTTGAATATGTCTAGACTCTCTTGCAGACAAAATGGTGAGCACAAGTAAAAAAACAACGGCCAAGTAAGAGAAGGCAGCAGAAGTTGTGACTCTCTTGCAATATTTTCCAAACTGATCGCAGATCGGTGACCAGCCCGCGTGGCTGTTCCCGTACCGTCCGACGTACCCTATAGCAGTCGCCGCCGCGCATCCCGATAGCACCAAGGATGACAAGATCTGCGTGACAATATTATTTTTTTAATTTATGTATAAAAAGATCAAATTATACATCTTGTTGTAATAAAGTCAGATATAAATTTATCGTTAATTTTACTTTCTTTGTTTATAAAGCTTGTAAAAGTTAAAATCTAGCGAGGAAAAAAGAGCGCATAGAGAGCGTAAACGTTACCGAGGAAGGCCAAATCTACATACCAAATCATGTAAGAAAAGGATGAAGTAGTTTGTCGGGTTGAAGAAAAGGCGACGGAGAAAGAAGACGAGGAACAGAGATATGACAGAGTAGGCGCAAGCGACGGCGTTCGCCAAAGCGAAGAACCTGCCCCAAAAGAGCAAAAACAAAGTTGGCTACATTTCACTTGAACAAAAAGAAAATAAAAAAAAAAGAAAGTGATCTTACTTGAAGGCAGGGGAATAGCTGAAACGGGCGTCGATGGTCGTGCCGAAGATCTCAGTCGATTGCTTGCTCGTGACGACGAGCCAAGTCGCGGCCAATGTAGACCCAAAGGCAAGAAGTCTCAGGCAAACTTGGGCTCCATAAGAGAAGTTTAGAGTTTTTTGAGGTGGGTTTTGTTGGAATTTAGCCTCAGTGTTGGCCATTTTGAGAGAAGGAGATCGCGGAAAACAGAGCAAAAACAGGGAGAAAACAGAGAGGAAAGAAATGCAAAGGCAACGGATAGATAGAAAGAGTGTGAAGATATGAGGTGCATTTATAGAGAGAGAAAAAAGAGAAAGTGTTAAGGGAATCTTTAAAGATATTATAGTACGTGACTACCAAACTGGTAAAAAAAATGTTTTTAAAAAAAAAAATCTGCTTGGTAAATAATAGTTTTTTATTTATTTATTTTATTATTTTTTTTCAGGTGTGTGTGACGTTAGATATCCGTAATTTCTTGTATGAGTTGTTTTCGAGATAATACATTTACCCAATGTGGAGAAAATTCAGGCTTCAAATTCGGTTACACTTTTTTTTTTTTTTTTTTTTGAGGGAATTTATTTGTTAGGCTTATTACTTACATCAACCCTAACAAAATCTCTTTCTTAAAAAAATAATAATAAAATCTTGAAGAGAGAGGATATTTCCAATTTTCTTTTTAATGAGTTCTGATTTTTATCTCTTTTGTTTTTTTGTTGCTAATTTGGATGTTATCAGATTATGTCATTAATGATATGCCTTATTAGTAAAAGTCATTCCCATAAGGTCAACTATTATAGATTTTTTTCCCCATTTTTTAATTTTTTTAATAGGGTTGGAGATTCGAATGTAAAACCTCTACTTAAATCTGATTCAGTCATTAATAAGACTAAGCGCGTGACCACAACCTATCCTTAGTTGCAACGTAAAGGCATTACAGAGCTACTAGTAATTAGCTAAAAACATCTTTAATGAAGATAATGGTTCCAAGGATCATGCCCATAGTTTCCTAGTGTCAAAATGCTTGATTTGGATGGCTAAACCAATCCAAATTCCTTTTTGCTCACTGTCTGGGTTGAATCAATGCAAATCTTATTGCCTTTTTGGGAGACTTCATGTGAAGGAAGCAATTGAGATGTCGTTTGCCTAAAGTTGTAACTGATGCAAGTAGAAAAAAGAGGTTGACACGATACGACACATTACATTTTTAAGGCTAAATCATAATGATCCACGGCCACATTGAATGTCACAGTTTTGGGAGTTACAAGGGTGTGGTGGTCCCCTTCTTCGGTCCTTCTCTGACGTGTAGTGTATATTTAAACTATTAGATAAAATCAAAATTATTTTTCTTACAGATTTATTAGTTAAAAAACAAATATCTATTAGTAATATACTTTTTAAAAAATTGATAATAAATAAATAAATGTATATATTTTTTAATAAACAATTTATCCACTTTTCCTCTTTGTTCAAAACTCTCAATTAATATTTGTCTTCATCTACTCCTACATTTATTCCTTCTTTCAAGAATTTGACTTTCTCTTTTGTGCCATTATTTTCATCAACTTTCTCATACAATAAGTTGCAAGAAAACCATTTTACTCTACATGTATTTATAAGCATGAAAACAAAACCAATAAACAATTCTATGATAATGTAATACTCTTTCTTTGTGTAGTTTTGAACCGTTAGATCGTGCATACATTAGATTCTAAAAATGTGATAAACTAATAGAAGTTGATGAAGATTTGTAGGGTAATACTCTACCATGAATGTTTCCAAACAATTAATTTGAGAAGTTTAGGGAAACAAGAAATCTCACCAACATAGACAGGTGGTATGCTTATAATTATGCAAGATATTATGGCTGAAATAGTGCTGAAAATAGGCAATGTGAAATTCTGATAGGTAGTTTCATTTTTTGCTCTAATAACAGCTTCATTAAGTATCCTAGGACAAATTATTTTTGAATGAGGAAACTTTAAACCAAAAAAAAAAAAGTTAACCAACCACCCAACTTTATCAAGTTTGTAATGGGTCGCTTTTTCTATGCTAGATTAATCCTATTAAATATGGGTGTACAATGTGGCTTGATATTCATTAGGGGGTGTTTCTAATAATTTGGGTACGTTTTCCATCTCCAAAAAAGACAATTTAGTTGCCTTTAAAAGTTTTTTTCTCTGAAAATAGTAGACCCGTTGCAATTGGGACAACCTCCTTGAACTTTTACTTGCAATAAGAAAACCTGTTAGTTTTGTGTACAATTGCATGGCTTCTAAATATCCCCAACATGGTTTTCCATCAAGCTTTTTGTGACTGGAAAATTGAACAAAACATGATCCCTTTTAAAATCATTTTTGCGTGTTTAATAATTAATTAGTTTATAAGTAATCAAAACCGCAAAAATAATATGTGGTGATTTTATTTTGAGTTTTAAAATATTTATAAATAAGTTTTGAGTCTATAAATATGTTTTATAATATTTTTAGTAATTTTAAAAATATTCATGAGTCTTAAATAATATATGTTGAGATTTGTTAATTTTGGAAATTTTATTTATTTTTGATATTTTTGTGTGTTTTACTGTAAAATAAATAATTATTTAATTATTGTAAAAATTATGTTTGTAAAATAATTAATTTTAGTTTGTTTATTTTATTTTAGATTTGAAAAAAAAATAAAGCAAAATGGTGTAAAAAGGGGTAAAAACAGACTTTAAAGTGATGAAAAATGAAAAAAATAAAACAAAAATAAAAAAAGACACATGGCGTCTCTAGGGCCGTCCGATTGCATCTTCAAGCTAAATTTGCGCCATCTACGCAACCAAGTATCCCATTGGGAATCCAGTAAGGTGCGCGTCTCATGTGCTGAACGCCTATCCTCGTCGCCCTTCGATCAGCATACCACATATTCGTCAACGGTTGCAATCTCTTAGTTTAGCCCTAGTAAATTGTGCGCGTTCTTTAGCCGCACGATCATATCGTCGCTGTAGATTTTCATGTGATTTACAGCCTTTGTCTGTCCATCACTTTCAGGCACCACACTAGATCAAAATGTAAAATTTAGGCACTCCAAGCCTAGTTCACGCGGGGGAAAAAGAAAAAAAAGTAAAAAAAAAAAAAATCTAATAAAATATGATTCTAAATTAATGGGGCGTCAAAAAATCCTAAAATTTCTCAAATGGTCATCCTAGTCATTTTGCATCAAAAAAATTCCAATAAAATAGTACAAATAATAAATATATATATAAATCAGGTAAATAGTTACCATTCCTTTACTATGAATACCCCTTCCCATGTATTCTTCACACCTTTCTCTATAATTTAGAGTAATTTTCTTCTTTTTTTTTCTTCTAAGTTAGTTTTCTCTTAGTTTTAGTTTTATGTTTTTGTAAAAATATTTTTAGTTTTTATGTTGTAAAATAGTTATGCTTAGTGAAATTTTGTGTGTTTTTGCTTTCAACCTGTCTTTTTAAATTTTCTTTTTGTTGAGGAGAGAGAACGAAATTCTAGCAAAACTAAGGTAAATATTTTTTGTTTTTTAAAGTTTTCTTATAAGTTATAATGTCAAAATTATTTCTAGAAAACTTACGATTTTTATGTTAACTTAGCTCAAACTCTGGCAAAAATAAGTTTTAATTTATTGTAGACATAGGCTAACACGTTTAATACCTAGGAAGACTTTAATTATTCATGAACAGGGAATGACACGGTAAATGCTTAATTATAATTTTGTTGGTACTTTTAGTTAGTTAATTTTGAAATCATACTTATTTGTTAAAAATTAGCTTTTGATGTATTATGGACATGAATTGGTACATTAAATGCTCAGTAACTCTTGATTTATAGTAAACAAAAGACGACATATTCTATGCTTAAATCACTTTAATAAATAATCTTAGAAAAACTAAAACATATTTAAGTTAATTACCAGAATAGGACTTTTAATTCTCATCAATGTTACTATTGTTGTTTCTTTTAAGTTAAATTGCACTTATTGTGAAAATTTTATCTTTTATTAAATTGCACTTATTAAAGTTTCATTTACCATTCTAATTTAATTCACTCTTTTTGTTATTGAAGTTTCAAAAATCATAAAAAAAAGTTAAAATGAAAAAAGTAAAAGTGTGTAAATATTGTAAATAACTAACTTTAATCTTCAAAATTTTTTAGCGAATAAATAAATAAAAATAAAATCACTAATATACTAGACCTTTACAATGCCTTTTTCCCTATAGGATTGATCCTAGATTCATCGAGTATTATAATTTAGACAACTTTATACTTGAGGTTATATCATACTTACATTTTTAGATCAAAGCAAGTATGTTTTTCTTTTCTTCGATTTCCGAATTGAGCATTAGAGTGTACTCCTTGCAGGTGCTCCTAGACCCCCAACTCTAGTTCGAAGTGGAGAATCAGCGAAGTAATTCTTGTTGGGCAAGTTTTCTTCCTAGGCTTTGAGAAAAGAGTTGAAACATATAATTTGAGCTTTAGTACTATAACAAGTGAGAATTTTATATTATAGTATACTTTTATTTTTATATTACAGTACGTGAAAGCTTCACATTATAGATAGTTGAAACTCTTCTCCAAAATACCCTAAATAGTAATAATTTCAACTACTCATCAACAATACCTTTTATCACATTACGAAAATTGTTTGCAAACATGCCCAGTGTATTAAAAAGAACACTAAAATTTCCGTAGCATAGCAGAAATGTTATGGCGTTAGAACTATTGCATTGAATGTTAGTTTTTGTAAACATCCTCTTGTTATGAAAACCAGAAGAGCATATTTAGCTCTAAAAGGGTATTTAATAAAATCAGTTCTAACTAAAATTTTTAGCTGCTACAATGCAAAGCTCTTATATGTTACAGTGATAGAAAAAATAAACTAATATGTTAAGCTTTCACACGCAAGAGGTTTCAGTTTAAAAGTTTCAGTTCTATCCACACTTTTCAAACGCCTTATAAATTATACTAATATCTCTTTTCCTATACTATACTAAGCCATGCTATGCAGTTGGAACTATAAAATATAGTTTTAATCAACTTTTACTATAGTATTCTTTCTCACAAAATTTGAATCAAAAGTTGGTTAGAACTACATTATATAATTCCAACTCCATTCTCTTACATCCTATATATTCTATAGAATATTGCCTACTTTTTCATGTAAATCCAATATTGTTGAGTAACCAACAATCTTCCCAAGTTTCTACCATTGCAACTTTTATCCAAAGACTAAAATCGTGTTTGTTTGATTGGTTCAGTTTAGTTTGGCTCAGTTTGAACAATCATCATAGTTTGAGTTAGTTTTTGGTAAAACATTTGACTAGAACGAAGCTGATAGTTTAAACTGGCCTAAATTGTCCAACTTAGAGTTCAAACTTTCCTTCCATTTTAGCATTTTGAACCAATATTGAACAATGATTTTACTCTCATATATGTATATTTATAATTTAACACTATTATTTGATATTATTTTAATTAAATAACTTCTTTTTACATATTTCGTATAGATTTTTTAATTAAATAATCTTTTATGCTTTAAACTAGAATTTTCAATACTCATCCAAACATAAATTTAGATTGGACATTCTATTTAAATTAACACTTTAACTACACATCTAAACGTTAGTTCGGATTACTGTTTAAACCACACAATTTAGATTTTTCTCTTCAAATCAAAAAAGTTCAAACTAACACAATTTAAACCAATGAACCAAACCAGGCATAAACTTGGTGATTCCCATTCCTAATGGTGGATTCAAACAATGTGTCAATCCATGGTAAAAAACAGGAAATTTCCAAGTTTTATATTCCAAATTTAGTGAAAAAATTTAAGACATCAATGTGTACAAACTTACCACCCTAATTAACGGGGATTTGATTTCCCACTTAACTTAATGAAGTTTTATTTGACACCCAAAATTGCATTTAGTGGAAGAAAGAAAAGGAAAACGTGGGCCTAGTTGATCCATCTTTATCAATGATGTAAAACAAAGGTGGTTGTAGGGGGAAACTAGAAATGCTTTGGTGTACCATTTTTATTTTTTTTTTGGGTAAATCCAACCAAGTTAGTACAGGGTGTTGAAATTGTATCACTTTATAGACAAGACCAAATACATTATAGTGATATCATTTTACCTTGCAAGCTACAACAGTATTTACATGCAAATGATTTCTTAAAGACCCACGTTTTTTATAAAGCAAGATACTTACGATTTTACACACCCTGCATTTTTTAGTTTGTCAAAGAAAAAAAAAGGTAACCTAACCTTTGTTATAGATATTATCGAATTTCAAAGAGAACATTGATTTGATCTCTAAAGTATATGTCTGAATTTCAAGTCCATATCAAATTTGTATCTTTTCAAGGAGAACATTGATTTGATCTCTAATTGCTGAATTTATTCTTCCTAGCTTATGAATAAACTTGTAATGAAACATTAATTGAGGAACCTTTACAACTTAACTTGAAAATATTATTTTTATTTTTTATTTGTTTCTTTAAATATTGTGCCCAATTCATTCTTTTTACAAGATTAAAATTAACTATTAGGTCTGAAAAAGTTCAAAATTGATGATATGAATTTAAAATTCACATAAAATTTTCGGAACATCCAAAGTGTTGGTTTTCTTTTTTTTTTTTTTTTTTTTTCCTCTAACTCAAAATAGAAAGTATATAAATAGAAAATAACCCCCAGGAAAAAATCCAGGTTTTTGTTTTTGCATAAATAAAATACAAAAGACCCAAATCTTAGTTTTACACGAAAAAATATGAAAAGGGAAAAAAAAGATTTTGAATGATGAATCATATATTTAAGGAGAGGCTCATTTGAGAGTCTGAGACGTGTGGATTAGTATAACAAGTGACCGCAAAACTGAAAAATGTATTGGCTTCATCTCTACGCTTCATTGAGAGACATCTTAACAAGACTTTTTTGAAAGGACCAAAATCCACCCAAAATGCAATTCTTTTACGACCAAAAAAAAAAAAGACAGATAAAGAAACTTCACTCTGCCCCTTGGCCAAAGTTCCAATTGAAAATGAAGAAACAACTTTCGGTAAATGTCATGTTACGTTTTTTATTTCTATATATTATATGAAAGTACGGTCGTCTGGTCGTCTGGATATAGAATAGATCAGGTGATAAAAGGCCAGACAACAATTGAAAGAAGGAACTATTTGTTGGGAAATGAAAGTTATTTACAATTAAATTGGGCAATTACCCGAAGGATGACAAGGGACTGACTGAATGTACAGTACAAATATTTACAGATGGAAATATACATGGTTGTCTTCTGGTAAGACGTTTTTGAGCAAGCTCTAGTTGCTGATGTCAAAGTGTTTTGGATCTGAAGGAAAATGATATTCCACATGCAACTGCAAATTATAAAACAGATATTCGTTAGATCAATCAAGTGAAATAACAGCAATAGATATCAATATCATAAATCAAAATTACATGCTGCCTACAAAGTAGTGCACACAAACATGAATGAGTAGAATCTCAATGCTCCATGCTTGAAGCTCATTGACAATTTGGCATTCACTAGTGAATTAATGAAGGAAAATGACTACAATTATTTATTTATTTTTTTTCATGCTGAAATGAGGCACAAAGTATCATAAACCAACTGCTCTTTCTTCCTTTCTTTAATATGCATGGAGGGCATATGAAATGTAGGAGTGACACAGCCCTCCTCCCAAAAGTTGAAACTGATAGGAGAGTTGCAATCAAATTCTTTAAACATCATACTTGAAAATTCACCCAAACGCTACTCGTTTGTGTCCTTACTTTGAAGAGTCCCTTACAAATATGCGGGTGCACCCAATACACGGGCTCAGGCACTTCTTAATGGCCCAAGCCACGTAGGTTGCTGCCCAAGTTCAAGTATGCTTTTGCATTGATATTACCTGGACAACATATCATAGCCATGCAAGAAAATGACAGGTTGAAATCAACCGTTTCAATGAAAACGTTGAAGGCTTCATTTATAAATCCAAATTGTAGTACAAATATATGATCAACACAAAAAAGTGTGATATACCTTGCCCTCGTCAGAATCTGAATGGCGTTGGGGGAACACCACCCTCAAATCACTGTACAGGTAGAAGCGGCGTTCCCTGTCAATTTCCATATTTCTCGCCAGTTCGGATGAGGGATCAGATTTACATCTTTGCAATGACCTTGAACTTTTCTCAGGTAAAGGGCATATGAAATGCACATGAAGAGCGTAACGCAGAACACCGCCACCATTAGCAGGTGAAGAAGAGGCCAAAGTGACCTTTTGGCGCAGAAATGTCTGTGTTTGACATGAACGAGTGGAAGAATGTCATCGATATAAGATGTGGAAGAATATCATCTATATAAGATTCTTGCTTCCAACTAAGTAAATAAGCTTAAACAACAGCAACAAGGATAATTAATACAAAATACAACATATGATATATTTTCAGTTGTACAGATTATTAGGTTGTTCGGAAAACCAATTTCAACTGTGATTCCAACCAATAAATAGTGTAAAACTCTCGTATGCTAAAGTAAATAGCTACAGTTTAGGCTCTCATATGCTACTGCTTTTAAACTTAAAACTTTAATTTCAACTGAAGTCCCAAATGGCCTAATGTATATGTTAACTTTCTTAACTGTAATAACATACCTTTGTACCAGTTGGCATGTCAGTCAAATCATAATTACAAAAGAATGTGTGTATAGGAGTTCTCTCTGGATTGCTAAGGACCTGCCACAGAATTTCAGTTAATTAGTGGTTCATAACAAACTTGTGGTCTGACTGATAGTAGTTCTATAATGCCTGTGAATACATGACTTGGTTGAAAAACTATTATTCAGCAAAAATAGATGTTGATTCAAGGCTTGTACGCCCAAGGAATTCATGGATCACCAAATCGCCATATTCTTTTTGGTGCAACAAATTCATTCCCATTCGTCAACTTTTTTTCCTGGGCTTGACTTTAAGTTGCAAGAAATCCACATGGGATAGCAACAAAAGAGATTTAACGTCGACTTATCCTGATAGTAAACCTCAAGGTCTACAAGAACAGCATAAACAATTTAGCCAATTATGTTCCATTCAGTCGTCAACGTTTATACACAAGTCGGAGTTGTATATTTAATAATAAATAGATGCGTGGACGCAAATGTAAATGGAAAGATACCAATTGTATGCGTCCTTTCATGGGTATTCGCAGCCTGCTCTTTTCAGTTCCTGATCTATCAATGCTAAGGCTCCTTTTCATCTTGGCACCTCTAGAGTTGTTCGATTCTGCAGTTCCTCTGAGATCTATTGAAGAATAATACAGCAAGTAGTTATCCCCTTCCACACTGGTTACCGCAAATGGAAGTTTCTGCATCTTTGGTGAGAAATTCCCTCCAGTGACATTTAGAACAGCAAGGAAACCATCAATTCTCTGCATATGGAAATGCGTAAAAAAAACCCCACTGTAAAGTTAAAAGGAAAAAGCTAAGCTTTGAATAAAATTATTAAAATGGTGAAGATAAAAATGCCAACCTGACTAAGTTTCCCAGATGATAACCGGCCAGACAGCAGGGATTCCTCAAACGAACCAACCAAGGACCTTCTAACAGGAAGGCCACTCAGAGTTCTGACTGATCTGAAACTTTGAGGAGGAGTAAACTCCAAATTCTGATTGCAATGTCCTCCCATGTTAACTCCAGAGAAAAGTTCAAACTTCTGCAGCATATCATTCTCCTGAGGTGATTTACTAGACATCTTAAAAGCACGACCATTCCAGGAAGATAAAGAGCCTGCAAGAGTCCCGTTGAGTGATTGTTCCATATCCTTTAATGTTATATTATCATCTTCCATCTTTGTCATTGTATCATTGTTTTTTAATCTCACTCTTTCATGGAACTTTGGACCAAGAGGAGACAAGGAGAAAGGACGTGAGAGAAGCTTTTTTTGAGGAATCGTTATTGCCCTGGTTTGAGACTTTGTCATTGACTCTTCAGAGCAATGAATTCCCAGTGATGATAAAAAATGATTGCGAGATTCTGAATCCTTGCTTTCAAATAACGGGCCATCTCTAAAGAAGATGGAGTGTGCCCCACAATCGCCATCTGGTGAACTCTTCCATTCAGCAAAAGAAGAGGCAGACCAGTCAGGACTACTAAAATATTTCGAGTCCCCGATGTGAGCTTTCTTGTTTTCTTGCTGAGCATGAACTTTTAAACTCAAATTACTTCTTGAGGAATCACTCTTGTAAACTCCACTATCGATGTCTAGATCATCAACAGATTGATCTTGGAGAAGCATTCCATTCAAAGGAGACAGTAGCCGCTTCCGGACAAGCGACCCACTTGCCTTGGTTGCATCAGCGGTCTCAACACTTGAAGAATGTTGGTGTCCATCTACAACATTCAGAGAAGAGCTTATTGCGGTCGATTGAAAACCAACAACCCTAGAAACTGGTGTATGAACATTCTGTCCACTTTTCTGAGTTGGCCAGCAATTTTGTTCCATAGAGCCAATATTTAATACATGCATGTTGGATCTACCATCCTTATGCACATTCAAAGAGTAGTTTTCCTTTGGAAGCTCTACGATGGATTTCCGTTGAAATCCTCCAAAAGAAAAGCACAGCAAATCAACCCGCATTCGATTGCCAAGGTTTCCTTCATGCATCCCACTCAAATCACAACTACTCACACCAGCAATTCTAGGTGGGTTCTGCACAAATGTGCTCAGTGATGCCGCCACTTCCTCGGCAGTATTGCCCAACGACACTTGAGGCAAGCCCATCTTCAAATTTGACTAAAATGTTCTACCTAAATTTTCAAGAATACATTCTTTCTTTAGCTTAGTCTACTACTATGTAGTCTTCTTAACTATTGTCACTGCATTCTTGTATCACAGTGTCAGAACCAAGTTTCTCATCTTATGTCCTCACCAACCAAATGAGATACAAGTTTCCTAGCCATTTCAGAGCTCCAGAGCCTTTAAACGCATTAATTTGTAATAAAGGCAATCACAATCTACATATTAAAGGCATCCCATTTCACTTTAATCAAGATAAGATTGTTGAGTCAAGCACAAACCAGTAATCCAAGTGTAATACGACAGAAACATCAGTTTTGCGCCGGAATGGAGAGAATTTTCAGTTCAGAGTCTCTTAGAAGCCGATTTATGATCCTGCAAAAACAACACAAAAGAACACCAAACAAATAAGTAAACTTCATGACATTATTTTAGCTCATCATTTAAAGGATGTTGAGCGAGGAAACGTCAAAAAAAGTTTCAATAAAAGAATAAATTTGAGAGCAATGCAACTATCAAAATTCCTTCATCATAGCACCATCAAAGCAAATCAGTAACAAAATAAAGTCTTGTTCTCAGACAAACATGACCAACAGGAAAAAAAAAAAAAAAAAGCTCTCAACTTTCCTTCGCATACATAAGTTTTAATGATTCAACAAACTAAAAGAATTGTCTAGAGAAAATCAATTTCCCTGTCGAATTATGGAAATCCCAGAACCAGCAGAAAGTAAAGGAAGCACAAGAACCAGACATTCATGTCATTGATTGAACCAGACGATAATCTTTCAGAATAAGATAACATTAATTGATACAAGATTATAAATAAATAACCAAAAAATCAATATTCAAACTTTATGAGATAAAAGGCGATACCATCAAAGCCAAAGTTCATAATCTTTGATATTAATTGAACAACATAAGCACAAGATAAAATGAAGCCCATAATCATGTATGTATAAAAATAAAAAATATATATAATTTAAAAAAAAGCCCAAAAGAGGTAAAACCAAAACCAACCCAATATTAAGAGTCTTTAATTTTATCTTTTTCTTTATCTCTGTTTTATTTCTAAAGTTTTCTTCTTCTTCCTCCCCTTTCCAGTCTCTTCTTCCGTTCTGTTTGCGGTGACTTGCATGTCCATGTGTTGTGTCTCTCTTTCTTTCTCTCTCTTTCTCTTTCTCTCTCCTCTTTTGTCCTTTTTCTTGAAAACTCTCACTCTATGGCTGTTGTGGGGTGGTGTTGTTTGGCAGCTGAGAAACTTCGATGGATGATGATTATTATTAGCTTTATTGTAAGCCACCAAAATATTCAAATCCAAAAATATTTTGTGGGTCATCTTTTTTATTTATTTTTATTCCACCTTGCCCACAAATTGAAAACCGCATCAAATTTGTAGGTTTTTTTGCGTACCCTTTTTCTTTTTTAACCTTTTTCTTATTATTTCCATTTGCCAATCCCAAAATAAATAAATAAATGAATGAATATACTTGTGGTTCTCTGTGTGTTCAAGTAGCGGCTCTCTGTTTTCCTCGGCTTATTATAGAAAATAGAACATACCATACAATATATATGTGTGCGCCTGTGCATACATCATATATGGAGATACATACATACATATATATATATATATATTTATATATTGCATCAGAAACCATGTTGGGTCTACGTCAAACTTTGTTTTTGGAATCTTGAATTATTTCACTTTCATCAAAAGGACCTTGTCCACCATTCGTTCATTTGCATACGTACATTGCCATTTTCATCTTTCTTTGATGCCATTGACGATGTAGAATTCGTGGTTGTTTATATATATATATATATATATATATCTGTTACTTTTCTCCTCCCAGACACAAGAAAATCAGAGCATGTATGAGAAGAACAATTCAAACCATTCGCAAAGAACACAACAGATTTCAGGAAAATAACACTCAACATATTTCAGGAAAATAACTTTGTATTGATTTTCAGATCAGGTCCTCTCAAGCGTTTTAACACTTCCTTGGGAAATCTCTCAGCTTTTCTCAATACAAAGAATCTCCCTCACACAAGCCTCTCAGGAAATTAACCATAACCCAAGTGCTCAAAAAAAAAAAAAAAAAAAAAAAGAATTAATAGGAATTGATTCTGTTCTGTTTTATTTATTAAAACTAACTATCTAACTAACTGATGAGGCCTAGATCCTGTGTGCTGCTTGTCCACTGAAATCCTTCTGCCTGTCCACCAGACTTCTGGCACGTCACCACTCAAAATAACGGCCAACTTATATAACAATTCTCCACCTGGTTGTTGATTTGGACTTCACACTGTTTTGCCAAAATCAGCCATCTTTTATTTCACGTTCACCCATATTTAGCAACTCCAAGCAATGTTTGAACTTTGGTGACATTAATGCTTTGATAATCATATCAACAGTGTTCTCATCAGTTGAAATCTTTTCAACTCAACGTCTTTTTTAGCTATGATCTCTCTTATGAAATAGAGCCTCACATCAATGTGTTTTGTCCTTTCATGATACACATGATTGTTTGCAAGATGTATTGCACTCTGGCTGTCGCAGAAAACCTTAGTTGTCACTTGTGAAATTTCAAACTTAGCTGTAATTCTCTTTAACCACTTAGCCTCCTTCATAGCTTCTGTCAAAGCTATGAATTCAGCCTCGATAGTTGAAAGAGAAGCTAGATGTTACAAATTTGCTTTTCAATTGACAACATTTCTACATACTGTAAACACATAACCTGTGAGAGACCTTCTATTATCAATGCAACCAACATAGTAAGAGCCTACATACCCCACTACCATTCCTTTATCACACCTGCTCTTCCTAAACATCAAACCAACTCCAATTGACCCTCTAAGATACTTGAATACCCATTTCACTACTTCCCAGTGAGACACTGAGACTTACCAGGACTATCCATGTACCTGCTTACTACACTCACTGCATATGCAAGGTCAAGATGAGTACAGACCATTGCATACATGAGGCTTCCTGCAGCACTAGCATATGGGTCCTTTATCATGTAAGCAGCTTCTTCTTCATCATTTGTTGAATCTGCGTATGATAGTTTGACATGCTAATCCAGTGATGATGTCACTGGCATACAAGAATCTATACCAAACCTTTTCAAAACTTTCTCAAGATAAGCCTTCTAAGAAATGAACAAGGTACCATCTTGCTAGTTTCTAACTATCTCCATTCCCAAGATTTTCTTTGCAGGTCCCATATCTTTTGTTTCAGGTCCCGTTGTTTTTGTTTCAATTTCTCCTTTCAGCTGCTTCTTTACTTCTTCAATCTCATCAAGACTTTTTACATGCTAAAAGCATGTCATCCACATACACGAGAAGATGTGTCATATCTCCACCTGCTCCTTGTTTACTATATACACAATTATCATATTCATACCTCTCAAAACCATTTTGAATCATAAATGAATCAAAACATTTGTACCACTACCGAAGAGACTACTTTAAGCCATATAATGACCTTTTCAATAAACAAACCAAATCTTCCTTGCCCTTTTCATGAAAGCCTTCAAGTTGAGCCATGTAAACTTCTTCCTCAAGTTCTCCATGCAGAAAAGCTGTCTTGACATCCAGTTGTTCCAATTCCAGATCTCCATTTGTAACTAAAGACAAGAGCAATCTGATTGAACTAGGCTTAACAACTAGAAAGAACACCTCGTTGTAATCAATTTCCTCTCTCTGAGAAAGTCCCTTAGCCACTAACCTAGCTTTAAACAGAGCTTTCTCTACACTAGGTATTTCTTCTTTGAACTTATATACCCACTTATAGCCAACCACCTTCTGCCCTTAAGGTCTCTTTACCAGAATCCACGTTTGATTCTTATGGAGTGATCTGATCTCATCTTTCATTACTGATAACAATTCGTTATGAAACTTGCTCTCCAATGCTTCTTTGTAAGTTCTAGGCTCTAGATCTTCTACATATGTTGTAGCAGTTAAAGCAAAAGTTATTAATTCTATGTAGCCAAACCTCTTTGGTGCTTTTACTTGTCTCTTTTGCCTATCTGTTGCGAGTTGTTCTTCTTGCCTACTCTTGCTCTTTAGTTTCTGTATGGTGCTCCTCTTCTTCAATATTTGGCAGTGTTTCTTTTGAGGTCTCTACCTCAAGCTATAACTTTTTAGCATTTTGTCTCTGTTTGTTACTGTTTGTTACTTCTATTGATGTATTTGAACTGGAATAAAACATTTCATCTTCCTTAAAGATCACATCCTTGTTGTTGAAGACATTTGGATGACCCTTTTGAACACACCATAGCCTATACCCCTTAACTCCTTCAAGATAGCCTAGAAACATGCATTTCACTACTCTAGGCTTAGCTTGCCTTGATTCACATGTGTAAAGGCCACACATCCAAAAACTTTTAAATTGCTCAGATTTGATGGATGACGAGACCACATCTCTTTTGGTGTCTTCAAACCGATAGGCGCTAAGGGACTCCTATTAATTAGATAGGCTATTATCACAACTGCTTTAACTCAAAAAGTTTTAGGAAGATTTGCATTTGATAACAAGCATCAAACCCTCTCTAAAATGGTCTTGTTCATTCTCTCAGCAAGACCAATTTGTTGAGGCGTTTTTCTTGTTGTATGATGCCTTGCTACCCCTTGCTCTTTACAGAATTAGTTAAACTCGTCTCCACAGTACTCCAACCTATTATCAGTCCTCAATTTCTTGAGTTTTTGGCCTATTGAGTTTTTGTCTGTACCTTCCAATCCTTAAACTGCTTTAGTGCATCATTTTTATTCTTTAAAATGAACGCCCACAGTTTTTTAGAGTAATAATCAATTATAGACAGAAAATACCTTGCTCCTGAGTAAGATGGAACTCTTGAGGCTCCCTACAAGTCAGAATATACATAATCCAGGATTGCTTCTGTAGTGTGGATTGCTTTTGGGAATTTAACTCTCCTTGCCTTCCCATGAATGCAATGTTCACAAAAGTCAAGATCTGTTATCTCGTCAATACCAAGCAAGCCTTGTTTTCCCAGTTCTTTCAATCCGATTTCACTAATATGTGCCAACCTTTTGTGCCACAGTTGTGTCTTAGTCAACCCTACTTCCAAGGCTGATGCCATTCCACAAACTACTATTTTTCCTTGCAGAATATAAAGCCCATTCTTAAGAGATCCTGTCATAGCTACCAAGGACCTTTTGATTACTTTGAGCACACGGCATTCAACCTTGAAACAATATCCCTGAGAATTCAACATGCCGAAAGAAATCAAATTTCTTTTTAAAATTAGAACATGTCTGACATGCTTTAGCAGTTTTTTTGACCCATCAACTAATTCTAACATAATCGAGCCTATTCCCATCACCCTACAAAGTTTATTATCACCCAATAGCACATGTGCTCCATTATATTGTTTATAGGCCAGAAACCATGCCTTATTGGGGCAAATATGATAAGAACATCCTGAGTCCACAATCCACTCAGTGTTGATATCATTTTCAGAAACGCATAGTAGATCGGACATTTCATATCCATCCAATATCTAATCGTCATCAAGATTTTCTTCAAAAATATATAATAATTATGAATTTTCATACCCGTCAAAGGCTATATTAGCATTCCCAGTTTCTTTGAACTTGTCTACTGCTGCTTTCTCTTCTCAGAGCAGTCCTTCTTCAAGTGACTTTCTTTGTGGCAGAAAAAACACTTGCGTTTGAATCTTGATTTGGATCTTAGTTTGTTCTTCCATTTGAAGTCACGTTTCTGTGGCCTTCCTCTCACATTAAGCCTCTCTACTGGACTGTCATCTTTACCATCAACTTTCTTCTTGAGCTCCCTAAAGAACAATGCCAATTGAACTGTAACACTCCAAATTTTAAGCTAGGGGTCTAGTTCAGATTATATGAATATGTGTTTTTATTTTTACCACTTATGCATTTATTTTTTTTACTTATGAACTTGCCATGTGTTTATGGGATGATAGAACTTCATGCAAAGTTGTTATATATATATATCTTGTATGTTAATTTATAAGTATTAATACGTTTATATATACATATAAACATATAAATTTTCTAAATATAAATAAACGTTAATTTATATGTTAATTGTAAGTTAATTTACAAGTATTCTATATATATATATAAACGTTATATTCTATATATAAATATTTCTATATATATATATTTATCTTTACGTAATATAAGAATTAATATGTTTCTATATATAAGGTTAATTCGTATAAAAATAAAAGAAAGAAAAGTTATGATATATATTAATGTAATGTGCACAATATTTTGTACTATTATATAATTATAGTGGAAAATGACTATTAATATTTTATAATTTATATGTGTTTTTGTGTAAATGTAAAGTATATGTATGAGTGTGTGTAATTGATATAGTTGTAGTGTGAGTATGAATAGCAAGTGGGAAGTAATACATTATTTTATTGATGTTATATTTTTTTTAATGTAATGCGCACTATATGTGTAAGTTACAATGTTTGGTGGCCGTGTATGACTTTGAGAAAGTTGATAATGACTAACGTAATTTATGTATATGTGAGTGTGTTTGTTACGGTATAATTTTGATTTATTGACATATTATCTTCTCTTTCCTTATTCCATATGGGGGAATAGTTTACTTTTTATGTGATTGGATAATAATTGTTAATTGATTGATATATTTTTTGATTTATTTCCTCATTTACGGAAATGAAATGTTTGACTTTTGATTGATTGAATTTAATTGATAAGGTTTCCTACTTTTGAAAGTTGATATATGGTAAGTAGGAGTTAATTTGTTGATTCTTCCCTTAATTCCCCTCTAATCCCACGTGTAAATTGCCTCTAATTAGTCAAGATATTATCATTATATTTTGATAGTTGACTTTTTAATGATAATTGAAATTCATGATAGGTTTCCTATTTTGATAATTGAAATTAGGCAAGTGGAGCTAATATTGGAATCTGAAATTATCTTTAATTCTTTTATTCCTTTATTGGATGATTGGTTGTCTTATTTAGAATTCTATTCATGGATAGTCAATATACTATCATTGTATTTTCCTCTATTGAATCATTGACTTTGATATTTAGTTTCTTTTTCCCTCCCACGAGTATGCATTCCATTTTTATAAAAGATTTGTTTCTTATATAGAAGGCTATGTTTCTTTTTTTATATATTACTCCAATTCTTCACATTTTACTCACAAATCCTCTCAACCTCTCAATCTTCATGTTTCTTCTTCTTCTTCTTTTCCTTCTTTATTTTGCTACTAAGAGTAAGAATGTGTGTGAGAGAGAAAGTAGACGAGAGAAAGAAAGAAATAGAGAAAGAAAGAAAGGAATGAAACAAAGAGATAGATGAGACGTATGAATGCATGAAGAAAGAATAAAGAAGAGAACCACGAGGGTTTCAATAGAAGGCTTCCCTTAGAATATGAAGAGTAATGTTATGTGATGTATGAAAGAAAGGTAGATAATGTATAGAATCTAAGATGATCATGACTAAATGGTTTGAGTAAGTATACCCTCTACTGCATCACTTGAACAATAGTATGTTTTAAAACATGTTTTAAAGTTATGTATGTTGATGAATATGTTTAAAGAAGTTTTTGATGATTTTTCATGAGTATGATGTGAACTCTCTTGTTGTCATGAACCAACCAATGTTATGTATGTTTTCATGGTCAAATCCTTGAGGAAGCATGTTCCAAGATAGGGATCATCTATAAATGAATGTTAACGGTTCTGACTGCTTGAGATAACATTATGCTACGGGCCCAAAAACCTAAAAGTAATGTATATTTATGAAAGTATGTTTTTATGTAGAACTACTGTGGTTTACTTACTAAGCATTATGCTTATATAGTTCTCGTGATGCATGTGAGCTTCCAAGTAAGGATGTAGATGACTGAGCAAGAATGGTCCAAGGTCTCATGATGAGTCTAAGATGCAATATTTATTTCTAAGTATTTATTTGATGTTATTAGAAACTAAGAATTGTTATTGAGGACATTTAGGGGATTTTTTAGCTTTTGTATAAGTGTTTTAATCTTAATATTTATGCTGCTAATGATAAAATAATTTTCACATTAAGGTTGAGTTAAGGTTTGATTATTTTTCCTATCGTATCTCTGATCGGCTTGTCGAATTGGCCCATTTTCACATGCATGAACGAATGATGTGTGGCGCTCCTCTCCCTTCTTTCCTCTCGGGGGAGAGGGGGAGGGGGTCGCTACATGAACCTCCTCAAGCATCAATGTGTCTCTCCCATGTATGAGAGTATCTAACAGATTCTCAAATTTGCTAGGTAATGATCTTAGTAGGAGTAGGGCTCAATCCTCATCTTCAATCTTGATCTCAATGTTTTTAAGATCAAGAATTATCTTGTTAAAATCAATATGATCTTCCAAGGATTTCCAAGCAATCATCTTAAAAGTGTACAGGCATTGTTTCAAATATAACCTGTTAGCCAAAGATTTAGTCCTATAGAGGTTTTCCAGTTTTAGCCAAACAGCCACCACCTATTTCTCCTTTGAAACTTCTCACAAAACCTTATTGCCCAAATTGATAATCAAAACACTATGGGCCTTGTCCAAAACATCCTTCTTCTCTTTCTCCGATAGCGTGGCCGACAAATTCTTCTCACCACCAAAAGCTTCCTCAAGACCTTATTGAACCAATAATGCTCACATCTTTAATTGCCAGAGAGCAAAATCATTTTTGCCTTTGAATTTTTCAATCTTAAATGTGGACATCCCCATCTTGAAACTCTGCCTTAGCTCTGGTAAAAAATTGTTACTTTTCTCCTCCTAGATACAAGAAAATCAGAGAATATATGAGAAGGACAATTCAAACCATTTACAAAGAACACAATAGATTTCAGGATAATAACTTTGTATTGATTTTTAATCCCTGATCAAGATAGTCCTCACAAGCATTATAAAACTTCCTTTCAGAAAATTAAGAATCCCCCTCACATAAGCCTTTCAGAAAATTAACCATACCTCAAGTGCTTAAAAAAACAGAATTAATAAGAATTGATTCTGTTCTATTTTATTTATCAAAACTAACCAATCGTCTAACTAATGAGGCCTTGATCCTATGTGCTGCTTGTCTTGATCCTATCTACTAGTCTACGAGACTTCTGTCACATCATCAGTCGAAATATCACCCAACTTATATAACAATATCTATGCATACGAGTGTGGTTTCGATGATTATGTTTCTAATAGGTACTGTTATTATTAACCATTTGATATGAATTAAACGGTTGTAATTGTGACGACTCACCTTTTCAGGCAATCACTTAATTTTCTTAAACATTGATCTTACTTACTTAGTAAGAAAAATATTGAATTAATTTTTTTTAATTTAAACATTCTTTAAAATGTACTTAAAAACTGTTGCGACCTTCGTCGCCATTTAAGTTGAGACCTCGTTCAACACTTGCCCTTAAAATCATTTCAAATCGTTTCTTAAAACTTAATAAGAAACATTTATTGAATCGTTAATTAAAACTTAACTTTATAAAAAAATAAAACATTCCGTAAATATATTGTAAAACGTTAAAAACATTTATTAAAATTATGATTTTCTTAATACTTTGAAAACACTATATTAAATAGTGAAAAATATTTTCTTTGTGTAGCAGAAGCAAACTGTGGTGGTATTCATACCCATATCTTCGCGTCTGTCCTCTAGAGCACCAAGCTCCTCTAATCAGTCCTACTGGTTACCCACAAGACTACCTACAACATGAAGAAATTTTTAATGAGTTTTCGCTTAGTAAATTCAAATAAAATCTCACAGATCATTTAAACATGTTTTAAAAACTTTTCTTATAATACCCTTCTCTTGAAACATTTTTTATAAATGTTTTTCATAAACATTTTTCATAAAACATCTTTGAAACGTTTTGCATAAACATTTTTCGTAAAACATTTCTTGAACATTTTTCTTAAAATATCGTTCATAAATCTTTTCTTGAAAACATGAAAATGTTTTTTATAAACATTTAATGTAAAACATTTCTCAGAATGTTTTCCATAAAATATAAATATTCCATAACAAGGAAAAACAAGCAAAATCAAAATGCATGTTTCCATTTATGCTTAATTATGAACTTTTAGTTATGAGCGTTTTATGAACTTTTTTTTCCTTACTTTAACTTTCTATCTTTTTTCTTTAACTTTCCTTATCTTACTTTAGTATTCGTACCAACATCATTAATTATGAGATCATAAACATGATGCTTCCCTTGTGGAAGACTTGAGACCATTGAACACCGAGGTCATGTACCTCACATTTAGGAGGTGAAACTTTAATTTTACTTTTAGTACCTCACAACAAAGAGGCTGGTACGACACTGTCTTTTATCATCTGTGCTTTACCTTCTTTTTAACGTTAATAAGCATAACAAATGCTAACACATCATATACAAACACCTTTGCAAATCATATCTTATATTCTAAAACCTATTGCATAACAAATGCAACTTATTGCATAACAAATGCAACATAAAATGCAAATACATTTTACAAATCATAACTTATACTCTAAAACATGTTGCATGACAAATACAACTTATTGCATAACAAATACAACATAAAACGTAAACATATTTTGCAAATCATAACTTGTATTTAAAAACTTATTGCATAACAAATGCATCATAATACTTATAACTTAAACTATAAAACATTATACATTATCAAAATGCAAAAACTACTTTAAATATTTTGAAAATCATGACTTGAACTTTTAAAAATATTATGCATATCAATATGCAAATAGACTTTAAACATAAAAGTTGCAAATTATTGCAAATTTTGCTTTGAATTTTTAAAACTTTTTGCATAATAAATGCAAACATACTTTAAAAGAAACTTGCATAATAATTGCAAACTCATTTATAAACGCATACATAAATATTTAAAAATCATTTACTTCATGCTATCGGTGAAGTTTGAACTTACCTGGTTCTAGCTCTAACCTCCCCTTTCCTTCTTTTTCCTTTCATTAGTCGGCCTCTGTGTCCTGATCATACGAGACCCAACTAATTAGTTAACTTTTATTACCAATCTACTCGATTGATAACATAACTTAAACATTGAACATCAAACATTCTTTCCCTTTTTTTCATAACTTGGTATACTATCGGTTTACCCTTTTCTTTACTTAATTTTGTGACCGACTAGGTTACCTTTCCCTTTGCTTAATTGTATGACCACCGGGTTACTATTCTTTCTACCTAGCTCGGTAACCCATCAAGTTACCTCATTTTTTACTTGATTTTGTAGCCTACCAGGTTATCTTTATTTTACCAGAACATCGCTTATTAAATTTCCCGTCTCACATGACGGTTTCATTAGTTAACGCATTACGGAACATTTTCTGTCTAAGAGCATTTAGCTAGTTCGGAGTGTTTAACTCCGCTTTAGCCCTTTTTTTAATAATGATGATTTTACCTTTAGGGGGTTTTTTGTCAACTTCGTAACTCTATAAAACCTATTGCTTAACTTTAATGTTTCATTACTTACATATTACGAAAAAATTCCCGCTAAGGAGAGTTTTTTCGATGTCGAGCGTTTCCGGTTCGTTTTAGCCATTTTTCATAAAATGATCATTTTGTCCTTAATCTCTTTTTCTTTAATTCTTTCCTTGACTAAACTTTGAATCCTTTAAAATTTAGCATCTATGATTACTCACTACCTACAGCAGTGCAGGAAACCAACGTTTCCTAGTGAAAATCCAGTTTTCATACAGTTTTACAATTTGGACCCGAAATACAAAGAAATTTACATTTTTGCCCCCAGAATTAAAAATAAACTTTTTAAACCCTTATTCCCCATTTTTCAAGATGATCAAATTTTTTTAAAGTATCTTATCCAAATTCCTCTTGTAAAAGGACGTTTTTGCCCCCTAAAGATTTTTTTTCCAACTTTAACAAATTTTGTAAAATTCATAACTTCTAAACCGGGCAGAATTTTAAAAAATTGTCTATGATATTCTAACAGTTTCAACGAGTTCTATAATTTTCGTGTTGTAAATTTTTTGAAATTCCAACATTTAGGAGGACTTTTTGGCTGATTTTTAAATCTGTTGAAAATTTATTTTCTTTATAATTAGTCCCTTTTGAAATTTCACCAAAACCCTTACTTTCTTCTTTCCATCATCATCACCATCAACATAGAATATAAATCAATTATGTCATAATGTCCATATTACATGCCATATGCCAAAACATTTCATCAAACACATGATATGCATAAAAGTATAAGCTTTAGCTTAACTTCAAGGACTAGAACTTTACCTAATACTTGCTAGGGCTTATCCTTCCTTTTCATTGCTTGAAATCCTTTAAAGTCCCCTTGACATCAAGCCCATGCCTCATTATAACAATTCCATCAAAACTTGAACAAAACCCCTAGAAAACTTAGGGAAAAGTTTGGGTTTTACCTTAAAATTTGTGAAATCCTTGAGCTTTTAGTCTTGAACTTGCTTTGAATATGACTTGGAGCTTAGAATTCATCAAAATTTTTGGAAAAGAATTGCTGGGGGGACGGTTTCTTGGGAGGAAAATGGGAGCATTTTTTTTTCCTTTCTTTCTCTCTTTCCTTTTCTTTCCTTTCCTTTCTTTCGTTCTTTCCTTTAAACATTTCTCTCTCTTCTTCTTTTTTTTTTCTTGCATGTTGGAGACCATTACCTTGGTCTCTTATATGATAAATTGATTCACTTTTTTTTTCTTTTCTTTTCTTTTTTTCTTTTTTCAAATAAAAAGGCGATGAGTCACTTGGTAATCAATTAGGTTACTTTGAGTGGCCAAATGTGATTGGGCCACATTAGTGGATGTGGTGGCCCAATCAAAACTTCCAAGGTGTCCCACTAAACTTTTTACGTAGTCTAATTTTATACTGACAGTGTTTTCTATACTGTCAATATTCTTTTCCATATAATTCATGAGGTCCCATAACCTCCAATACTTATCCACATCTATCCCTCACATAATGAAATTTCAATATTATCTAACTTTGTACAGTCTAAAGTTATACTGACAATATTTTTCTTATACTGTCGGTATATTTTTTACATTGCTACAGCATTCCTTATTTATCCATATTCTCCAAACAGTATTATTCCTATATTGCTTTATCTTAAACAGTCTAATTTTTGTACTGCTTAACCTTAAACAGTCTAATTCTTAAACTGCGTTACTTTTACAGTGTAATTTTTATACTGCATAACTATGTCAGTATACTTCCTTACATTGTATTATTTTAATACTGTATAATTTTTTAAGTTATTATATAGTATTTTTCTCCTTAATCTGTATTTTTGTCTTAACATAATTTTTAACTTATTGTATTTTAATGTACGTAAAATGTTCAGGTCTTACAATAATTAATTCACAAATTCACAAGTTGACAAAAAAATTATAATAATTAATAACATTAAATTCTTATTACATCACACTATCAAATTACTAACTATATATATGTAATGACCCGAAAAATTCAAACGTTAATAACTATAATTAATTGAGGATTTTTTCCTCATGACTTAGCTAAGTACTTAAAAAAGTACAAGTTTAGCATTTATTAACACGCATATTTAAAGGTCTTAATAGCCGTAAAACCTTAGAGATAAATAATGTTGTGAATGCACAAAATTATGTGCTTTATTTATGAAACATGTAATACTGTAATGTTATGATAGTACATTAAAATAATTAAAAATAATTATTTAATTTGCTAAACCAAGAGTGTATGATTTATTAATTTTCTACATGAGCCAAAAAGATGATGTTTTTTGGCACAAGTGGAATTTCCAACTTACTAAGATTATGTGGAAATTCCTATATGATAACAGTTCAGTAAAAGAAACCCACATCAATAATGATCATGAGCTCCATACCATAAATTAAAAATGGTGAGCATCAAGTTCAAGGATGTAAGAATTCCAATGTTTTAAATGTGTATAGTTAATTATTATACACATTAATAATTATGTAAAGTTTGCTATTATTGTTGTAATGACAATAATAATAATAACAATTGTCGTAGTAATAAGAAGAAGAAGAAGAGCGTTGATGGAGTCCACAAACGCTGACCTATTGGTAAGATGTGGACCCATAAATGGCTCTTTATAAGAAGAAGTTAGTGAAGCACAAAATTGTGCTAAGTTTAGAATTTAAATTAAATTGACTTTCAGATAGTCAATTTAATTTACAAAACTTTTATAAAATTACAACTATTGTTTTTAAAATAAAAAAAATTGAAGTTTACAATATGAAAAGTTTTAATGAAAATATATGTTTTAAATCACATTTTTTTAAAGTTTTTAAAAGTTAAAAATAGATAAATAATTATATTGAGCAAAGTTTTAAATACATAATATCTTTCTTAGAGTTTATATACATATATACATATATGTATACAGTTGTGAAAAAAATTAATTATCGATTTTGAAGAGAAACATATCAAAGTTTTTGTTTCAAAATTCAATCATAAAATCCATATACTATGGATAAATTTATGAAAATGATTTCTATGTCAAGATGAATATTGCAGTAACGCAATAATACAACAAGAAAATTATAAATCTGTGTGATTATTTT
>CAMOHE010050675.1:0-17218 GCA_946598075.1 Artocarpus hirsutus | reverse complement strand
AAATTACTAAATGAGATTTTTATGACTAACGAAAAATCATGCTAATATGTTTATATGTTAATTTTATTATTGCAGAATTTGGTACTCAAATGGTGTGTAAAAATAAAGTTATTAATTTTTAAATACATGTAGGTCAGAAGTGAAAATGTGTTGAAAATGTTGTTTTAATATTTTATGGTTAATGAAAATGCAAGTATGATGTTGTTGTGATATGATTACTATGGTATTATGGTATGACAATTCATTCATTGAATAAATGTTAATTACCATTTTATAAATGCATGACATGAACAAATTGAGAAGTGAGCACATCAAGGCCGCGGCGTTACCACTTTCAAGAGAAAGGTTAAGTAAGCACTTGAGGTAAGTACATTCTCACCTGCAACATGATGTATTTATGAAAGCATGTTTATGAAAAGTATGAGTTTTATGAAAGGTTTGGAGTATATGTTCATGATGGTTTTATGATGATATTTCATGATGATTTTTCATGAATTTTAAGGCATGAAAGTTTATGCATGTTTTCATGATAATATTTTTTTTAAGTATGAAAGTATAAGTATGTATATATGTATCACCTAAATAAGTGTTGCACATCCAATGTTTATGTTCATGTTTATGATGTCCCAAAGGTTGGACATGTCATGTTTGGTTTGGGCTTTGCAACCTCTCTCCTCTCATGACGGCGCGCCTATGATGATGATGTTATGGTACAACACTTGGGCCCCTTAAGATAAAATGGATATGTTTTAATATGGTTAATGTAATGAAAGATATGTTGCTATGAAAATGTGCCTAGAGCACTATTATGATGATGATGATGTTGATGATGATGATGTTCATGAAATGTTTTTAAAGTTGATGATGATGATGTTTATGAAATATTTTAAATTGTGAGAATTATCATGTACTTACTAAGCATAAGCTTATTTAAGTCTTCATCATGTTGTAGATAAGGGTAAGAAAGTGATGGAATAGGTGGAGGACACTGATAGGCGTGTGAGCTAAGGAAGATGGTTGCAAATGGAAAAACGCCAAGGAAAGAAGTTTTGAAGGAATAAGTTATGATTTAAAATTTGTAGTATGTTTATAACTTTAAGGATATGTTTTATAATTTTAGTATAATTTTATAAATTTGTGAATGTGTTTTATTATTTTATAAAATTTTCTTCCGCAATTGAAGTTTTAAAACTTGTTATCAAAAAATTTTTTTAAAGGTTCGGCCTACCGACCATATTGGTCGGACTGCCGAAGATTTCCAATCGGCCTGCCGGTTGCCAAGCATCGGCCTGCCGATCTTGTGGATTTTGAAAACCCCATTTTGCAAGGCCTCGGACGGCTTGCCGATGGGTGACCTTCGGCCTGCCGGTTGAGTCCGGCCTGCCGAAGTTGAAAGTTCGGCCTGCCGGCTGAGACATATTCAAAGAAATTTTATCTTTTGTTTTTCAAAGGCCATTTAATTTTAAATAATATTAGCAAACTATTTATACAATGTCTATGGAAAAGCAAATTGTTTTAATTAAGAAAGATTTTAATTTCTTATAAATAGTATTTGTATATTTCTTTAAATATGTTAAGATCCTGGGAGTGCTTTTCCAAACTATGAATTCAAATGTATGTTATTAATTACAATAGTTTGCTTCAATTAATGTTTTAACGAATGAATGTAACGACATCTATGACGTCCGAAAAGGGGGCGTTACATAAGCTGATCAAACAAATCATCGATTCTAGGCAACGGGTACTTGTTCTTGATTGTCACCTTGTTCAATTCTCTATAGTCGATGCAGAGTCTCATAGTGCCATCCTTTTTCTTCACAAACAAGACTGGAGCTCCCCATGGTGAGTGACTCGGCCTGATGAAGCCTTTGTCAAGCAACTCCTTTAATTGCGTATGAAGCTCCTTTAACTCTACTGGGGCCATTCTGTATGGTGCTTTCAAAATCGGGTCAGTGCCTGGAGCGAGCTTGATCTCGAATTCAATTTCTCTATCGGGAGGTAAGCTTGACAGATCATCTGGAAACACATCTGGAAATTCTCGTACTACTTCCACATCTTCTATCCTTGTCTTTTCTTCTTGGCTTTTATCTACAATATTCACCAAGTAACCCATGCATCTACTAGCTAGCAGCTTCCTTGCTTTCATGGCGGATAAGAATATACTAGGTTTTTTTTGGACTCGCCCACATACACGAACTTCTGTTCACCTTCTAGTTGGAAGATCACTTTTCGTTTCCGGCATTCAATGGAAGCATTGTACTTGCTTAGAAAATCCATTCCAAGAATCATATCATAATCATACATGTCGATCACAATGAGGTCGACGAAAAGTTCCCTATCAGAAATCCATAGGGGAATAATACGCAAACAGTGTGTAGATATCATCACTTCCCCGGAGGGTAGTGTCGCAGTGAATCCCTATCTCATAGGCTCTAAACAAAGCCCTAACTTCTTAGCAAAAGATGAAGATACAAAAGAATGAGTGGCACCTGTATCAAAGAGAACATAAGCATTAGTAGATAGGCTCGTTATCTGACCTGTGACCACATTTAAGGCTTCAGCAGCCACCTGTTCTTTCGTCATTGCATAAATGCAGGCATTTGTAGGTGGGGCTTCAAGTCTTCCTTGACTAATTAGTGGCCCTTCAAGGGAGGCTGGCATCTAGTGAAGCTGGGTTGGAGGAGCTCTCTGAGGGGCTTGAACTTGGGCATTCATCTGTCTGGGGCAATTCTTGGCAAAGTGACCTTCTTGTCCATAGATAAAACACCGATTACTTCCCTGACGACATTCTCCAGGATGATTCTTTCCACATTTAGCACATGTTTGATACTACCTGTCGTTGTTGTACTGGCCGCCATTAAACCTCTTATTACCTTGGCCCTGATGGTTCTAAGGGTAGCTCTTCCTCTTATTGTTATTCCTCCAGTTCTGGTTGTTGTGGTTGTTGCTTCGGTGTGGAGGACGGTTCAGGTTCTGGGAGCTTGCATAGTTTGCCTGCTGACTTGGCTGAGGTTGGTTCCTTCTCAATTTACACAGGTGGAACTCTGCACGTTGGGCCCTCAAAACAACTTGCTCCTGGCTTCTGGGTGGACTAGCCCCATCAACAATTGCAGCAATTTCTGGACAGAGGACTCTGATCAGCCTTTTGACCCTTTCACTTTCGTCGCTAACCATCCCTGGGCATAGGCGAGCTAGTTGATCAAACTTGGCTACCACATCTGTAACCGACATATCTCCTAGGCGTAGATTTTCAAACTCGTCATATTGCTTCCTGGTAATGTTCATATGGAAGAACTTCGTATTGAACTCATAAACGAAGTCGGCCCAAGACATTTCTTCAACATTCTTGCTCTGTTCAATGCCGTCCCACCAAATCCTAGCCTCCATAGTGAGGCAGTACGATGCACAAAGTACCTTCTCGTTATCCATGAAACCCATGAGTCTTAGGGTGGCTTTTATCATCTTTTAACCATCCTTGAGCGACAAGTGGATCCTTGGAACCTTTGAAATTCACTGGCTTGACCCTTTTCCATCTAACTAGCAAGGGTTCTTGATAGACTACTCTCGGCTCAACAGCAAAAGCTGGTACTTCATTGACTTGTGGCTGAGGAGGAAGAGGAGGAGGAGGCACATCATTGCCTTATTGTTCGCCATTGTAGCCATTAGCCCTTAGTTCAGCAATCTCTCTTCTTTGCTCCGCTAGCTGTCTTTGCAGCTCGTCAATCATTGTCATTAGTCTTTTATTGGTCTGGGTACGGGTTTGCATCCTTCGGTAGCAGTCCATAGTTGATTTCCTAAAAGACTTAGGAATTTTAGGAACAGTCTTCTAACTTATGAGACAGGTTTCACTACTAAGGCATTAATCATAAACATCTAAATCTTATACTTATTGTCATACTTGCATCTTATCATTAATCATTAAAACATGCTTACTTGGAGGACTTGGATCGATGTGTGGCGACATGAATTGCAAATGAAAATCTGCTCTGATACCAAAGCCTGTAACGCCCCCTTTTCGGACGTCACAGATGTCGTTATATTCATTCATTAAACCATTAATTGAAGCAAAACTATTATAAATTATAACATGTATTTGAAATCATAGTTTGAAAAAGCATACCCAAGATCTGTACTTACATTTTTTTTATACAATTCACGAGAAATTATAAATTACTTAATTATAACAATTCGTTTTTCCATAAACATCCCGTAAATAGTTTGCTAATATCATTGAAAATTAAATTAACCTTTGAAAACAATAATAAAATTCTTTGAACACAGTTCAGCAAGCCAAACTTTGGATTTCGACAGGCCGAAGGTCATCCATCGGTAGGCCGTCCGAGGCTTTGCAAAATGGGGTTTTAAAATTAACAAGATCGGCAGGCCGATACTTGGCAATCGGCAAGCCGATTAAAGATCTTCGACAGTCCGACCAGTAATGGTCGGTAGGCCGAACTAAAAAAAAAAATTGTTTTAAAACAAGTTTTAGAGTTCCAATTGCAGAAGAAAATTTATAAAATAATAGAAGTCCATCAAACAAATATTCTCAAAATTATAAAATATATCCTTAAAATTTCAAAAATTATAAACATACTCAGAATCAAACAATTGGTACTCGAGATAGAAATAAGAACCTCTTAAGGGAGGTTTGAGGTTCAAACCCGAGGGACGCGAAAGAAATCCCTGAGGGGCCAGAGGGCCCTAGAGGGGATAGTACGGATGAGTGGACAGCACGGGAACGATTCACCAATAAGAGCCACAAGTCCGAGGCCCCGCAAGGTGGGTCCTATGGAGGCTTGAGGTGGGGCCCGCGTCGGATACCACAATTTGAGAGGGAGAAGAAGAAAGATGAACAAGATGAAGAGAAAAAGAATGAGAGAGAAAACGAGAGAGAGAGAGAGAGTTGTTTCACGTGAAAAAGAAAATAAGATTGGGGTAAAGAAAAGATAGTCTCCCCCCCTCAATATCAAAATTTTCTGACTAAGATTGGGGCATTCTTCACCTGGGAAATGGAGGAGATTAAGCGAAAAAAGTCAGAACTTCTAAGAACAGTTCGAGTTACCATATTTTGCCTTTGTAAAACGGGAAAACTTATCCATTGATTCAAATCAATCAAAAGTCAATTGTTTCTTTACCAAAATTAAACAAATCATTCCAAAATATGTCAATTATTCAAAATAAATCATCAAATCACAAAATTTGGAGAGATTTTTGCTGACTGCTTATCAGTTGTCATCGGCCTGCCGATGTCCCACTTCGCCCTACCGATCTCTGAAGTCTGGCCTACCGATGCTATACCACCGGCTTGCCGTTCTGAGGGAATCATTTCGGCCTGTCGAACTGAATGGTCCGACCTGCCGATCTACCGAAACACACAAAAATCATTCATAACATTAAATTATCAATTAAAATATGATTAAACATATAACATTAATAACATGAACACTTGAGCACATTAATTCCACATGAGCGTCACCTGTCATAACACTTAAATTAAAATGGTTAGCACCATTATATCATATATCATAACACATATTATAAATATAACACTTAACGTCGTTACTTTTCATGACATAATCCGTTACATAAAATTAGGCGGGTGTTACATATGATGATTTCATTTAATGTTACTTATGAAAGATTTGATGTTCAAAAGTTATGCATGTTTGATAATGACGTATTTCAAAGTACAAAAGTATATAAATATGTATGTATATATATATGTATCACCTAAATAAGTGTTGCATACCTATGTTATGTTATGATATCATGTTTGATTTAGGATTAGCTACCCCTCTCCTCTCATGATGGCGCGCTAATAATGATGATAATGGTGCAACACTTAGGCCCTTAAGATAAAACAAACAAAGTTTTAATATGGATAATGTAATGAAAGATATATTCTTTATGAAATTGTGCTTAGTGCACTATTATGATGATGCATATGATGATGATGTTCATAAAGTGATTTTAAGTTGTGAGATATGATGTAGTGTCTAGCGCGAGCCCCATCTCAAGCCTCCATAGGACCCATCTAGCGAGGCCCCTGGACTTACAGCTGTTATTGGTGAACCGTTCCCGTGCCGTCCTACTCATATGTACTGTCCCCTCTAGGGCCCTCTAGCCCCTCAGGGTTTTCTTTTGCGTCCCATGGGTTCGAACCTCAAACCTAACTCAATTAGCACTCGAAATGGAAATAAGAACCTCTTAAGAAAGACTTGAGGTTCGAACCCGTAGGACGCGAAAGAAAACCCTGAGGAGCTAGAGGGCCCCAGAGGGGACAATACGGATGAGTAGGACGGCACGGGAACGATTCACCCATAAGAGCCGTAAGTCCGGGGGCCCTGCTAGGTGGGTCCTATGGAGGCTTGAGGTGGGGCCTGAGTCAAATGTCACAATAAAATGCGCATTTTATTGTGGCGTTTGGCGCAGGCCCTACCTCAAGCCTCCATATGACCCACTTTACGGGGCCCCTAGACTTACGGCTCTTATTAGTGAACTATTCCTGTGCCGTCCCACTCATTCGTACTGTCTCCTCTAGGGCCCTCTGACCCCTCAGGGTTTTATTTCGTGTCCCTCGAGTTCGAACCTCAAACCTCCCTTAGGAGGTTCTTATTTCCATCTCGAGTACTAATAAGAACCTCTTAAGGGAGGTTTAAGGTTCAAACCTGAGGAACGTGAAAGAAAACCCTGAGGGGCTAGAGGGCACGAGAACGGTTCACTAATAAGAGTCGTAAGTCCGGTGGCTCTGCAAGGTGGGTCCTTTAGAGGCTTGAGGTGGGGCCCGCGTCAAACACCACAATAAAAATTGGTTTCCTACTCGAGATGGAAATAAGAACCTCTTAATAGAGGTTTGAGGTTTGAACCCAAAGGACGCAAAAGAAAGCCCTAAGGGGCTAGAGGGCCCTAAAGGGGACCATACGGATGAGTAGAACGGCACAGGAACAGTCTACCAATAAGAGCCGTAAGTCTGGGGGCCCCACAAGGTGAGTCATATGGAGGCTTGAGGTGGGGCCCATGCTAGATGCCACATATGAAATGTACTTACTAAGCTTTAGCTTAATTAGTTTTTGCAGATAAGGGTAAGAAGATAATGGAATAGGTGGAGGGCAAAGAAAAATGTGTGAGCTATGCAGGATGAATTGAAAACGGAAGAATGTCGAGGAAAGAAAAAAAAAATATAAGTCAATGTCTATGTTTTGTTTTTTGAGTATGATAACTATTAGAGTATGTTTATTTGAATTCATATGATTTGAACTATGACTCTTCAAATTATATAGTATTATCTTTTGTCTTCCACAGTTTAAATATTGAGACTTGTTTCAAATGAATATTTTTACAGCAGCTTGGTCCTGCCGATCATTATTAGTCTATTTGTCGATGCAAAGTTCGGCCTATTAATTACACTATGTTAGCTTGTCGAACTTAGTAATTTTTTTAAAACCCCGTTTTGCAGAGCCTCAGGCGGCTTGCCAGAGGTTGAAGTTTGGACTACCGGTCAGGTTCAGCCTGCCGAAGTTCGAAGTTTGGCCTACCGAACTGAGTAAGTAGATTTTGAATGTTGTGTTCTTTTTATCAATTTGTTATTTGGTATGATAAACTATTAAAAAAAATGTTTATAATTGAGTAATTTATTAAATATTGATGTATATAAATATTTAAAAAAAATGTATGCAAGGATCCTAGATTATGTTTTCAAATTATGTTTTAATCAAATAGTTTATCTTAAAATACAAGCATTACGGAATGAATGTAATGATATCTACGACGTCCGTAAGGGGGCATTACAGAATCTAGCTTCGGATCCTACGGAGCAAGCCCTATTGGTGCACAATTTCTTCTCCATTCGATTAGCATACCAAGCTCAGTTCAACAACCTCGATCGAGTCTCGCGGTTGCAACGAAATGTGCAAAATTTCATCTATACAATCCAGTCTTCTTCTTAGTTTTTTGTGCATCTGACAGCCTTCCGACGTCCATCCTATGCCTAGAGAGCACTAGATTAAAAGCAAAAATTAGCACATTCTCGGGCTAATTCTAGTATGAAACGAAAGAAAAAATAAAATAAAATAACAATAACAATCTCAGTGGCTGGGCGGCAAAAGAAAGGAAAAGAATCCAGATTTGCATCCTAACTCAGATGCAATATGAAGAAAAAAATAAAAAATAAATAAAATATAATAAAAAATAATAAAAATATTTGAATAGTAAAAATCTTTTACTATATATAGTCCCTTTTACCATATCATTCTCATGTGATATTCTTAGACTCCCCATGGCCGTCTTAGTTTTTCTTCCCCTTTCTTCAACTGTTGAGCCTCTAGCTCAATAGTACCCCCTTTAGGAGGGAGATAAAGTTATGGTACTCCTCCGACCCATTAAATATAATAAAATAATACCTAAATTAGTGCAGAGAGTATAGTGAGGCAGAAAGATGACCTTAAATACATAATACTTCAGTATATATTTGAACTCTATATCTGCTTTGTAATGTTTATATTTTTATTAAATAAATTATATTTTTCAAGTTTTTGATAATTATTATTAGTGTTGTTATGTTGCCTATTTTGATATAAATTTAGTCATGGTTTGTTTATGTAATTTAATTGTGTTGCATAATTAATATTAATAATAATGAAACAATACTAAATTTTATGGAATGTCTATTATTGCAATATAACTTGTTATGTTATTGATTTTAGTGAAATAAAAGATACGATAGGTACTGGGAGATAACTGGAAAGGGGACAAGTAAGAAAAGGGAAAAAAATCAAGAATCAAGGGATGTAGTGGAAAGGTGATGAAATGTAATTGATGAAGAGCAAAGACTTCATATTCAAGGCTAATATTTTCACTAGTAAAAAGGTTTACATTAGAGGGAAAATCAGAAAAGGTGATGTTACTGGGAATTTTAAATTCACAACATAGTTTTCAAAAGTTGCTGATGATCTGAAAGAGTTGGAAGCCATGGGTTGTAAAGTAGAATAAAAAATCAAAGATAGTGTAGAGAAGGAAACGATTAGGAAAAGCGACAAAAGGTGCAAAGAAGGCCAGAATAAGTTTCTCTTTTTCTCTTAAATTTAAAAAAGTAATAAAAAGAATTTAAGTTCCCAAATTTAAAGAGAAAATAGGGGCTAATGTGGGGAGCTTTTGGACATTTATAATAGAAATGACATCATTTTGATCAGCATAAGCTGAAAAGGTAGAAAAGAACTAAAACGGTTCGTTAGTATCATGAGTAGAACCTTCCCTTTGATCATGGATTCATTAATAAATTCAGATGATACTTAAAGGAACTAACACATGCTAGAAACTCATAAACAAAATGTGCATAAGTGCACTAAAAATGACTACAGGTACTCTTTTTGGTCTGATTTTCTCGTTCGATGGGATCTCCCGATTGATCAGAGGCCAAGACATTGTGGCTCTTAGACCACTGCCCTCGTTTCAGTTGACGAATATTTTCAATCGATTAAGGGGCATTGCTCACCAACACTGAGGCTAGCATTGACTCCTCTAAGATCTAAATCTATATGAACGAAGACTCCGGCCTAAACTGATTCGGGCGGAACATACAGACTTTTAAGAGGCAAGATCAGCGCCTCTATTATTATAATAACACATCAGTAAAAAGCTGAATTCAAACTACTACTGATCGATGAAAGCGTTGCCGAACTGATTACAGTGAAACCAAAAATCATGCATAATGCAAAAAACAAAATTTGGACTCTGTCCTCATTGCTATCCCTGAACTCGAGTATTCTCAACACCTTCTACCCCGAAGCCTCAATCTCCCATCCTAACTCAACTACTCGCCACAGAACCCCTACAGCCTTTTTTTCTTCCTTCCCCACAACCTCCTCCTCAGCCTTCCCAATGGTAGAACAAAACCTGCCACAACCCCCTTCACTTGGTGACATGAACTCAACCTCATCTGTGGTCAGGTTCCTTAACGCCGAGGCATAATGGGTGACAAGTAGGCTCGCCCAAGCCACGATAGCCCGACCTTGAACCCTCCTTCTTTCCCAGCCGACCTAGAATGAAGCTAGGGGAGTTTTGCAAGACCCATGGCCGCCACAAATGGCCACGGTGCTTTTCTCCCCAAATCTGATCTCTGGTTAGCGGTGGAGCTATGATTTCTCCGGTCTCCTCTCTCATCCACCGGCCCATGCAAAGCTTCTCTCTCTTGGTGGCATGCCCTCTAGTATGGTGAAGATCGGCTGATGAAGACTCCTTTAACGAAGTTTGCAGGCCAGCAGACCAACGATGCGCTAGCCCACAGGCCTTAGACCTCTCTCTCTAACTAATTTCTCGGCTCTCTCTTGAAGACGACTTCATTAGTTATTTATTTAATCTTGTCTTGGAATTGAGATTTGATTTTTGTTACATCTGAAGATAAAATATTTTGCAGGCATAAGTAGAAAGTTGTCACGAAAAAGTGGTACTCCAAAAAAAATATCTCTCAAAAATGACCAATACTATAGTTTGTCAACACAAAGTTAAAAGTTATATCAAGGAATTTCAAGTTTTCCTATTACCCAAAAAAAAATAAGGAATTACCATAAAAAAGGGATTTCAAGTTTTCATTTTTGTTTTTTTTTTTTTGTTTGTCATAATACGTATACAATGAGAAATTTTCTTGGAGGTGTGTCAATTTTGGATCTTTGGTTATGTCAATTTTCTTCTTTTTTAAATCGAATATATTAGAAATTTAGAATTTCTTTATAAAAAAACATTAATAAAAATATTTTTTATATTAGTAAAATTATTTTTGAATTACATTTTTAATCATGCTTATAATTGGGCCCATTCGTGTTTTTAATGTGCCTGTGCTCATGCTCATGTCTTGCCCATAAAGTGTTTTATGCCCAAAAGTTGCACCAAGCCTAGCCCATTTAATAAGTGGGATTAGTTAGGCCTGCTTAATAATCATTGAGAAAAGGTTAAGGAACATATAGGTACAACCGTCTTTTCTCTTTAAATACAAAGTTGCATTGACTTAAACACATTGTAACCATGGTTGGACCTTTCTTCTTCTTCTTTATCCGAGAACTATAACGAGGAATTACAGTGAAACTCTCTTCCATAGCGAGTATATATTGTTTCAATGCTGGTTTCATGAATGTAAAATTGCTCTTGGAGATTCCGATTGACGTGATCAATGAAGATTTTCAAGGTGGATAGATCCTTTCATGTGTTGTTGCAGTCGCCTTGGATGAAGGCTAAATTAACCAACTCCATTTATAAAGTATACGCATGGATCTACTCTCCCAATTAAGAAATTAAGAGATGCCTTGTAATTGAAACCTGCTTCTAGTAAAACCTAACGGGGAAAAACCTGCGAGGAAAAAGAGTGCATGCATGATCGAATCCAATCTTCTGTAAAACGAAGGGATTGAACTTATAAGCCAACATCCCAAAACTTGAAAAAGCTCGCGAAGAACAGAATTTATCTCAATTTGTAGGTTGGGAAACCATCTAACTCTCCAAATTAAAGAAGTAGAAGAATGTGGATGATTGTGTCACCATTTGTCGGAAGTGAATTTGGTATCTATAGCCACCAAGGTATCAGCTACCGCATTGCCTTCTTTGAAAATACGTGCGCAAACGTTGATCAATCAAATCGTGTGGCGAGTAGCACCCCATCTGAATTAACTTCCAAGGCACCAGAAGGGAAAAAATTGATAATAAATTATGACTTGTGTAAAACGAATCAATCTCAATCCACAAATTATACCACTGCTATTAATTATAACAACAGAAACTGCCTTCAAACTACTCGCAAAGCTCCACTTCAATATCATAGAAAATCTCCAAATTGTACACTTAACAACCTTTTTGAAAAGCCTCTGTCATTTCACCAGAAAAAATGATATTAATTTTTATTTCACACCTTAAACTTGCAATTGCCTTCCTTCACCTAATTTTCATAAAAACGCAACCTGTATTTTATTCTGTTTCTTTTTTCTCTCTCCCCTCTTTTCTTTTCACGTTACTCTCTTCCCCTCTCTCTCATTCTTTCACAATCACTTTCGTCAAAGATCACACGTAATCAGATATTGACTATTGGGATAATCATCCGAAGAAAAGTCAATTAAATAATTTCACAAGACAAGGAAACCTGCCAACAAACATTAATGAAGGAAATAATCTTTATTATAACCATGCTCCTATTGAAATTGAAGCACTTTTGTTCTCTCTCCCTTTATCTCTCTCTTTCTCTGTTTCCCTGTTTAGCCATGGAGCTCATAATCTCTCATTCTTCATTTGGAAGGCCATCCATCATCGGTCGACCTTGCAAGGCCTCCTCTTACGACATTGATTGGTTTATACCTATTAGGCCCACAACAAAAAATATTATAAAATCCTCAGACTTTCCTTCAAAATGCTCCACCAAAAAATTGATCAATATTCCAGTACTGAGGCTATATGACAAAAGCGGTTTATCAAAATCTTTATCGTACAGCCAACACAAACGTAACTCTATTCAGGTATATTTTTAGTGTGTTTGTCATTTAAATCGCTGGTTCGAATTATAATATTGTAGCAATTTTAGTTTTTTTGAGAGAAAACATTGTAGTAAAACATGTTCAAAATGAATTTTTTTTTTTTTTTTGGAATCAGTAAATCAAACACCTTTGACAAACTAACGTACCAATAATTTAATTCCTCTTCTTATTCGATAATTACCTTTGGTAGGTTTGTCGAACTGTTTTTTCTATTCGACTTGTAAAGTGAATTTAATTTTGTGCTAGGCAAATGCTCATCAACTTCCTCAATCTGGTAGTTCCGATTCAGTACTTGCCAAAACATCACGTTTTGGATCCATTTTCTATAAATTCTTGAGGCCCTATGCAATTTATCAAGTAACTTTATCGACCATGTAAGTAAACCTCTTACGGAAAATTACAGAGAAAAAAATAAACTTGTATTTTTTCAAGCCCATCTTGGAATATTAAATTTACGTGATTCATTATATATATGGATGTTGCCTCTTTTGTTGTGGCAGTTGCTTGTTTGCAAGAGTGTTCGTTGAAAATCCACAATTATTTAAATGGTCTCTCATGTTTAAGACTTTTCCTGGACTAATTGCTATTATATTTGCAAATGTTTATGCCATTGGACTCAATCATATTTATGATGCCGATATTGACAGGTATGCTTTTAAATATGTGTATATATATGTGTGTGTATATATAATTAGATTTATTTTTTTTTTTTTTGATGCATATCTATATGTCCTTTAATAACCAAAAACATATTGAGGAAAAATGAATGTAAAGTAATTTCCAAAACTAAATAAAAATTTGATAAAGGGAAGAAGGAGAAACTTGTGAAAACATGAGTGTATTTTTTGCGATTTAAATTGTTTCACATCCTGAAGCACTGAGTTAATACAACCTATTTTTCTCACAATATTTGTTCATGTTCTCTCTCTCGTGAATATAAGTTTTTTTTTTTTTCCCTTCAAATATTAAAAAAGGGTACATATATTCTTGCCGTTGGTCTATTATTCGTGTTCATTGCACCTTCGCTAATTTCTCAACAATTGTGATCAAAGGGTCATTTTCCAAAACTAACTAAGTGCAAAAGTATTTTAATTTGCAAGATTAAAGTGTTTTTTTTTTTTTCTATGATGACAAAAAGTTATTTAGCTTGTCTTGTCTTTATGTTATATTTTCAGGATCAACAAGCCTTATTTACCTATACCAGCAGGAGATCTTTCAACAAAACAAGCTTGGTTCTTGACTATACTTAGTTTACTTGTTGGTTTGTGGATTTTGCCATCGATGAATGCCGACCTAATCACTATTTCTCTCTATTGTCTTGCTCTTTTCTTTGCCACTTTCTATTCGGCTCCTCCTATTAGATTCAAGAGATCTTCTCTTGCAACATCAATTTTTCTTCCTTTGGTATTATTTTCTTCCCATCCTCTGAATTTTGTAAGGAAATTACACTGTGATATATAAATTTTATTGGGTCATTGAAAATTTCGTGGTCCTATAAAAATTAAAAAAAGGGCTTCAAAAGTTAAATTACATGTTGTCTGAAAAACATTATTGTTCATGTATCCGCAATCAAGTTGTCGTCAGTTGGGAACGAATTTTTATTTTTCCTCCACATAAATGGGTCAATGGACTCTCCTCACGCATGGCTGGGAACACCCCCACACCCTCGTTTACTTATGTTTTCTCATACAAATCTTTTGCCTCCAGCTATTGGAGATCCCATTTCTGTACCAACTCAAGATATGCTTATTGGGCTCTATCTCTCGTTTCTACCTTTTTTGGCTTCTTTTCTTTTCTTTCTTTCCTTTCTTTTTTTTTTCCTCTTTCTTCCACCTTTAATTTGGCTTTCAAAAAGGTGACGTGCGTAGTGGAGAAATACTTTCGTGATGGAAGCCATTGTCTTGTTATTTTCCGCTAATTACGTTGCAGTGAAGTTTGGTTTGTGTCCTGGTTTTCATTTTTGTTGTCGTTTATTTTTGACGTTGTCATTTAAATGTCGTGTATGAAGTGTAATCGTTCTTCTGAAGGAAAAAAATAAAAATTAATGATCATAATATTTGATAGAGAAAGCAAATTGTGCAGATCCCAGTATTTCAAAATGTCGGTATACTTTATGCTACTAAAGCCTCCCTTGGACTTCCTTTTTGTTGGAGGTACGTACAATTTTTCATGTAAAACCAAATATTTTCTTTTTAATTCTTCGTTCTCCATTATTCAAATTAGTTCTTGACATATTATCTTAAGAGTTTTAAGTAAATTTCAGATTGAGCAGACGAAAAGAGGCAAAGACTTTATATTAATTATTATACTCCTAAAGGATTTGAATTTGCTTTACAGTCCTCCAACTGTTTTTATCATCATCTTTCGTGCATTATTTGGGGTTGTCATTTGCATTACGAAAGATCTCACCGACGTTGAAGGTGATATGAAGTAAGTTGTACCTTTTATAATATGTTATCACATGTCTATTCAAGAACACAAAGTCTTCAAATTTTCAATTATGATATCCCCATAAAACTTGATACATTTTATACAACAATATTACAGGCATAACATTCGAACATTTGCTGCAAAATTTGGACTTAGAAACACTGCATTTTTTTGCACTGGGATGCTACTCATAAATTACATTGGAGCTATAATAGCGGCCATTCACATGCCTCAGGTAATTAATTCTTTCTCTTCAAAACTTATTTATATAAGTTTTTGAGAAAAAATTGTATAAATTGTTGATATATATATATATATTTGACTTTAATTTGTTTTAAAGAGAAATATCTTCTCATATATAGTATAACAATTACAAAAGGTAAATTATTAATTTACAAAAAAGTAAATCACGAATTTACTCCTACTAAGTGAGAACAATCATAGACCTACCCAAGGATATGATTATATACCGTGCAAAAATTAGACATAAAATAAAAGAAAATATTTTTTGCCATTTTTTAGACGGATTTCATCGCAGTTTCCTTTTCCTTTTTTCTTTTCTCTTTTGTTTTTTCTTCAATCGATCCTTGTTTATGTGAAGAATAAGAACTATATTTCCTACTAATAAAGTAGGTAATTAGGAATCCCTTTGATTGCTTGCTATATATTTTCACATAAAAAAAGGGGAGAATAAGAACTGATAAACAAATTCTTTTTATTTTTTGCTTACAGGCTTTCAAGTCTTACTTGATGTTGCCCGCTCATTTAATCTTTGCATTGTGGTTACTTTTTCAGGTCTGTCGTACATAAATTAAAAAAATTAATTAAATTAAACTAATTAGAACTGTTAGTCCTTGAATTATAAGCGTTGTAGCAATTTAGTTAAATTAAACAAAAAAGAACACTTTTACAATTTTTTTTTTTTTTTTGTCCTTTTTCAGGCTAGGAAGTTGGACAAAGAAAATTATAGCAAGGTAATTATTTGTAGGTTCTTGTCAAGTACATTTTGTCCTAGTTGACTTTAATCAATACTCATAGTTTTTCATATACAGGAAGCAAGCGCAAATTTCTATCAATTCATGTGGAAGCTTCTTAAGTTGGAGTATCTCTTATTTCCTTTCATATAGTAAATTAGTGAAAAGTTTACTAATCTTGTTTTCTTTATACAAGAGTGGAGAGGAAAAGATACTGATCATGTGTGTAATGTGCAATGTTAAGACATTTCCTTTTTGTTTCTCGAATGAAATTCATACATAAAATCCAAAATTATAGGAAAGAAAAAAACTTAATGAGAAGCCCCTATCACTTTAAAATATATCTTTGCAACTGGAAAATACATTAACTTTAACCCAATCTGAAAGAGGTCGAAACCACTAAACCATAACAATATCAACTTGGAGATGTTGAAAGATTTCCCTCAAGATTGATTTTTGAGGAATTATGATCAAGTTTTCTCAAGAATTATTCATGACTCCAATATCAAAAGAATATGATCTATCACAATGATTGCAACGAATCTTAGAAACGAAAAACATAATAATTTTTGTTTGTGACTGCCTACGTAACTAATAGGGCTGTACAAAAAAACCCAAAAACCAAAACCGACCGAAACCGACCGAAAAACCGCTCGACAAAAACCAAAAAATTCGGTTTCATACAAACCGAAAAATGTTCGGTTCGGTTAACCGAACCGTCCATTATTGGATGGTTCGGTTTCGGTCTTAAAATTTCGGTTCGGTTTAGAACGGAACCGAACTGAATAAAATATTTCCACATAATTATAGGTGTAAAACCGAAAAACCGAATATTTACACAAAACCGAAAAACCAAAACCGACCTAAATGTAGATTTGTCTATGTGTCTCATTATGCTTATGCTTTTCTTAAAGGGTTATTAAGTGTTTCTCCTTTATACTTTGAAGTAAAGTTTGTTGGTCTCATGAAAATTGAAACAATTAAAAAAACTCAAATAAATATATATCATTCTCTAATATTTTTAATGATTTCAACATAAGTGCCATGACAAATTATAAATGTCAATCGCCCTTATAGTATTCTTTTTAGCATCATTTCAATAAGAACCTAAATAATACACAATACATTGTACTATTTTAGCAATTCTTTAACCAAAAAAATAAAATAAAATGTGGTAAACTGATAGTACGCTTCTTGTATCCTATTAGATTATCATCTGTTGAAAACCGAACCGAACCGACCGAAAAAACCGACCAAGAACGGTCGGTTAACCGACCGAATACTCTTGGTATGCGGTGCGGTTTC